>VZSE01000715.1:24058-93683 GCA_013398275.1 Promerops cafer | reverse complement strand
TATATATATATATATATACCTGAATGCTGCTGTAAGAAAAATCATCAAATAGAAAGAAAAATGTATAGGCTAGGATCTAAATGTCATAAACTGTACTTTAATTAGTGTGGAAACCCACCATTCTGAAGATAGCAGGTATGATATTATCTCCTTATCTCCTCTTAATAGTATTTTGGGTTTCTTACTTAATTTAAAGATGTCTTTCACTTTATTGCTGGCAAAACTTATCCAAACTGGGAGAATTGCCTTTAATTAGGAGAAGCAAGTGCTGGATCTATGAATGGAAGCATTTGTAGGAAGTATGCAGCCAGGATTATCCTATTTAACAAGCTGTTGGAGGCTCATGGAAAACGCTGTGAAATGTTATGGGCTGAGCACTGGCTCTGGGGCAGAACGAGGGATGCACTTCCAGTGGGAGACAGGGTTGGGAGAAAGGTGTGTCCAGATGTTGAGATGCAAAACACCCCCCAACATTTTAACCCCAAGGGCTTTTGCAACTGCTCTGTCTCCATCTATGCCCACAAGTGGCCCATTTCTTTCAATTTTGACAGCTAAAAATCAAATACATCAAACAGCTGCACGTTTTGTGCAGAGGAAAAGGAGAGTGTGGAATCAGTGCCTCCCCTAATGAGCAGCAGTGTAATGGCAGCAGGTATCTGTTCTGCTTGTCCTTCCAGCTGACCAGAGAGCCCAGGAGCTGGAGAGCCCAGGCACAGCTCAAAATTATCTGCAGGAGGTTGTGCCTTGCCCATGGCTGAGGGACACAGAAAGAAGTCTGAGGATGAGCTTAATGCAAGGGACTCTCTGTAGCTACAGAGGATGCAAAGTTTGGAAACCAGAATTTGTTTTCCTACTGTTTGCAGAACAATTTACTGGGCTTATTTCTTTTAGCCACTGTTTTGGCTCCTTCAGGTCCCTTTTCTACAGGGATACTCAGTCCTGCAGTTCTTGCCCATGAAGATCCTCTCCCTGCACAGTTTGGGGTTGTCTGGGTGCAAGGCGTGTGCTGCAAGTCCTGACTCCCATAAAGGGATGCCACAGGAGATACAAGCAAGCTACAAAGGAATATCCCATCAGGGAAGACCTCCTTTTCCCTGGTTTTAGCTGTGGTTTTCAGCCCATCACCACGGAGTCCCTGGAGGTCATGGATGCAATCTCAGGTGCCTGTAAGGGTGGCCAAGGCAAGCAGCACCAATTTCTCATCTGAGCTACTGCACTTCTGCTGGAAAAGCTTCTGTGATTGAGAAAGGCTGAAAGCCACTATTTTCCCATGTTTCACAGCAGCCTCTTCCAGCCTGAATCTCAGTGTAACACACTCATCCTGCCACTGTGCCTCCTCCCTTTCCCCACGCTCCTTCCAGCCTCAAGATGAGTGGGAAAAAACCACTTGAGGAGGCTCCTGTTGCTGAGGGAGATCCCTGCAGTGAGCACAGAGCACGAGGGAGAACCTCCTGCCCAGGGAGGACCCTCTGCAGGCAGAAGTCCTTGCTGAAGAAGCCTCAGAGGAAGATGCCTCAGCAGCAGCACACAATGCTGTTCCCAGGCTCCAGAGGGTCCCAGTAGCTGGCTAATGCCATTCCAAACAGAAACCTGCTTCTCCAGCCATAAATGTCAGACACCAGACTGATGGTTACACGTGGCAGTTGCAGGTGTCTGGAAGAACTCAGGTTAATTTATTTCAGGGTTGAGTCCTGGTTTTCCCCTATATTAAATTTAAAGAAGGCTTTGCAATCATGAAGTCAATACAGCCCTGATCTCCTGACACATGAAAGCTGTAGGCTGAATAACTTATTAGCACCCTCAATAATGAAAAACACTTCAATATTTAGGGCTAATGCAGATTTCATACTGAAAAAAAATTTAAAAATATGTGAACAGCATTTGCAGCCATGTGCTCAAGGTAATAATTAAGGATAATTATCTTTGCTATATGTATTAAAACAACATAATTGAAGATTATGTGTCCATATTAAAGAGAAGCAGATAATATTTTGCTTTGGAAATTAACAGCAACTGCAGTAACTGCTTCCATACCTGGAAGAATATCAGGCTGAATAAGAAAAATGGGAACCAGATGCCCAAATATTACATACCAGTTTCTGTTCTCCACCTTGAGACCCCAGTGTGGAGAAAACCCCATCCTTGGGCAGTGCTCCAATTTCCTCCTTGAGTGCACATGGCAGAGGCTGTGTGCAGTGAGGGTCTCAGATGTTAATGGATTTATGAAAAATCTTATTTTAGGAAAAAGGTTTATGAAAAACCCTTTTTCCTAAAATACCAGGAGAAATGCTGAGCATGATCTGAGGAGCCAGATGTAAAAAACTGGTTCTGTTACTGATTGCCAAGGTATTTAAGATGTCAAATATTTTATTTAGAAATCCATGATGCTTCTCTAATGGCTTAGCCGGTAAATAAATCACAGGTACTAGAAGGAGCTATCATCAATCACTGCTGAGGGCTATACAGGCCTGACTGGTGAAAAAGCAGCAATTAGCACTCATTAGCACTTATTTCGAAGTCTTCTCCATGAAAAAGGGTCATCCAAAGCAAGTTTAAAAGTGTCCAGTGTCGAAGCTCTTTGACAGTTTAATGTTTCCGACTCAAACTCGTTTGCAGTTTACCTGCAAGGTAACAGAATGCAGGCAGGGCTTGTGCAGACTTGGGTTTGGGGTTTTATTTCTATAGTGACTCATAAAAGAAATTTGTGCTGAAGGTGTTCCTGCCCTCAGGGCATTTGCAATACGTATTTCTCATGGATTCATTACCCACTGCTACAGAAACCACTACTGCAGCTTTTCTTTCAGGAAGGGGCTTTTAGAACCTCTCACTCTTGCCCATCTCTCCATTGAGCTGCCTGTTTTCATGATATTTAAAATGTTTAAGAAAGATCCTGATCGAATTAGGTTAAAAATGGAGATCTATGATGTATGATTCCATCATACTTTTTTGTTGTTGTTCCTTTTCGGGGGGTATTCACACTCCAAAGAACACCAAATCCCAAAGGGCAAACACTTTGAGAC
Organism: Promerops cafer; assembly: GCA_013398275.1. Taxonomy (NCBI): domain Eukaryota; kingdom Metazoa; phylum Chordata; class Aves; order Passeriformes; family Nectariniidae; genus Promerops; species Promerops cafer. The sequence continues at coordinate 90,663 of VZSE01000715.1, read as the reverse complement.
AGAGGCCTTTCAGCACCACACTTCCCTCCCTACCTGCATGATCCCATTCTGCAACTCCTTTTCAAAAGGTCTGCTGTCCCATTCCCAGGTGTATGCAAGTACAAAGGATACCAGATGAGCTTTCTTCCCCTTGCTGTGAGATGAGAGAGAAGAACCTGTCTCCAGGCGATCAGAATCTGTCACCAAGCCCACCGGGTCTCTTTGCAGCTCAGTGATGCCAATCAAATGGTTTCTATGAGAGACACACTGCTATTCCTGGACTCTGGCTGACTTCTTGCTGTGGATCATCGCCGCCTGGAAAAGGGAGAAAACTCAAATCCAAACCCAGGGCTGGAGCTGAATTTCCTTTCCTCTTCAGCCCTGTGCACCGAGAAGGGCTGGACCTGCACATCCCCAAGAGAGAAAGGAAAGCACTGAGGGCTTCCATCTGGAATCTGTGAAATCCCAGCATGGATACCATTTTGAAAGGGCATGTAGCATCCCCAGGTGAGATCTGAAGTTTGGGGAGGGTTGTCTCACTGGATAAAGCAGAAATTTTCACACCACATGGAAAGTGAGGGAATAGGATGAGGAAAGGTCTCAAGTAAAACAGCATAATCAGCATTATTCCTGCAGATTCCCCAGACTCTCTTTGTAGCTTGCCTTAGGGCTGGGATTATTTTTTTCCCTGAGGGCTCTCCCTGCTCATCTTTGCTATGTATTGTCTGATTTCTTTTAGAAACAACACAGAGCTCAGCCCCTTTTCCCACATTGAAGAAGTCTGATTTTACCTTTTTTAATGAATCACATTCTCTTGTGATAACAATGAACTATCCCATGAGCAAAAAACTCACAGAGAAAAAAGTCCTTCCTGACCCTGGACCAGGGTACAAGTGGCAGGTGTGTGCTGAAAGACCAGCAGGCAGTAATTAGCCAAAACACCCATTCAAGTGCCTGGATGGGAAGAAACATGAATTTGCAGAACAGTGGGGACTGGAGGCAGCTCTTAGTACATTACTGACCCCAAAACCAGGACACAAGGGGCATCTTGCTGCCACAGAAGCAGCAGGCAATAACTTGGAAACACAGCCAGAGAAGGCAGGTTTGCCCCTTCTACCCTGCATAGGCCTTCAAAGATGGCATCAGAGGCCAAGTTGTTCCTTCTGGGATTAGCGCCTGACATCCAGTGCAGTTAGAAAAACATGTTCCATGATTACAGTAGTTTTTTCTAAGCAATGTGAGTTCAAAGTTGTCCTCCATTTCTAGGATGCTCCTTGGAAAAATCTGTCTGACACTGGAGTATCTCTTCTGTGAGGAAAGGCAGAGGGAGCTGGGAGTGATCCAGGTACAGAAGAGAAGGCTCAGGGGGATCTTCTGAATCTATGTAACTATGGAAAGTGAAATAAGTCAACAACGTGTTCTGGCAGCCAGGAGGGCCACAGCAGGGATACATCAGCATCACCAGACAGGTAAGGGAGGGGGCTGTCCTGCTCTGCTCTGAGCTAGGGCGGCCTCACTTTAAGTCCTGGGGGCAGTTTTGGGCACCACAATGTAAGAAGGACATCAAACTATTCAAGTGTGAAGAGAGGAGGGTGACCAAGATGGTGAAAGGTCTCAAGGGCAAGACTCATGAGAAGCAGCTGAGGTCACTTGGTTTGTTCAGCTTGGAGAAGACAGAGGAGAGACCTCACGGTCTGCACCTCTCTCAAGGGGGAAGGTGGAGGTGCTGGTGTCCCCTCTCTGGTGACCAGCAACAGGACATGAGGCAATGGAAAGAAACTGCACTGGAGATGCTGTCCAGTCTGAACTCTGGGAAAATGTTCTTCACTGAGCAGGTGGTCAGGCACTGGAAGAGGCTCCCTGGGGAAGTGGTCACAGCACCAAGCCTGACAGCATTCAAGGAGGGTCTGCATGATGCTCTCAGTCACAGAGTTTAGCTTTAGGTAGTCCTGTGAGGAACAGGGAGCCAGACTCAATGATCCTTATGAATCCCTTCTAACTTGAATTATTCTGTGATTCTTTATTCAATCCTGGCTGCTCTCCAATGACCGATGTATTTCTTGCAACATTGTGCCTAAAGCGACGCATCTCACTACACCATCTTCTCATCAAACAAAATAATTTCTCATTTTTTCCATCCCTCTCTCCTGCTAGCCCAGAATGACACCTGCCTTTATCCTCCCCCAAGAGCTTATTATCACCCTGCATTTAATGGTCTCTACTGTAACTTATCCACTCCCACTGCACTGCTGCTCTGCCAGCTTTCACCCATTTATACTCGAATGTCTGATTTCTCCTCCTAACTACAGCTCTTTGCACTCGCCTTTATCAAATGTCTTCTCGTTATTTCAGGCCATTTTTCCTGTGTATTATGGCCATTTCAAATTCTGATACAAACCTCCAAAGTGCCTGAGTGTATTCTCAAGTCACTGCCAGCCATGCATTTTTATACAGGCTATTTATTTCACCACTCCAGCCATTAACGAAGCTATGGAAAAATACAGACCCTGAAATAAAATATATAGTGGTCTCACAATGCCCTCTCTGGCTTCATACCAATAGCTATTCCAAGCACAATTTTTCTGCTAAGTTGTGTTAATTTGCTTCATTTCTTCTTTTCCTTTAAAAAAGGAAAAAGAGTATCGCAAGGCAAAGAAAACATTAACAGCATCAGTTTTCTCTGAATCATCTGTCATATTTTTCTCCATCCACTCATTTTTTCACACCTAATCATGTCTTTCCTTCAGATTTCTGCAGTTTTCATTTTGATTGATCCTTACAAGCCCTTGCTGTGCCATTTTCCCTTCACATTAGGACACTGCTGACGGGCCATTAAAAAAGCACCTCTCTTCAGTTATCCCACCCACTTCTCCCAAATGGATCCAGACATCGACACCCACACTTACCAAAACTGCCTTTTGAGGTCCTTATTCTGCTTCTCTCATCTCCCTGCTTTCTCCAGAGCACCAAATGCCAACTCCATGGCCACTTCCACTTGAATTACTTCTGACTTTTAAAGTTTTAAGCTTCAAATAAGCCTGACTGCAACCCAGAACAGTTAATTCTAGAATAACAACACCCTGTACCTTCTGAAATACAAACTGTCCTCTGGAAAAAATTCTATTAACTCTCCGTCTTTTCAAGTCTTCCCATGCTAGGCACTTTCCCAACAGATTCTCAAGTATTGTTTGGAAATACTGGTGGATGAAAAATTGAGCACAAGCCAGCCATATGCACTTCCAGCCCAGAAAGCCAAACGTGTCCTGGGCTGCATCCCCAGCACTGCGGGCAGCAGATCAAGGCAGGGGGTTCTGCCCCTCTGCTCTGCTGTGCTCGGGTGGGACCCCACCTGCAGTGCTGCATCCAGCTCTGGAGCCCCCAGTACAGGAAAGATATGGACCTGTTGGAGCAAATCCAGAGAGGGCCACAAAAATGATCCCATGGCTGGAACAGCTATCCTTCGAGGAAAGGCTGAGGGAGGTGGGGAAAGCTGGGAAAAGCTCTAGGTAGACCATATTGCAGCCTTTCAGTACTTAAAAGGGGCTTATAGGAAACAGACTTTTACCAGGGGCTGTAGTGACAGGACAAAGGGCACCAGCTTTAAACTGAAGAGGATCAGTTTAGACTGACATTAAGGAAGAAATTTTTCGTGATGAAGTTGGTGAGACACAGGAACAGGGTGCCCAGAGAAGTTGTGGTTGCCCCATTCCTGGAAGCATTTGAGGACTAGAGGACATTTCACAGTCCTTTCCAACCCTAACCATTCTGTGATTCCCAAGCTTTGGAATACACTGCTGGTGCTCAGCATAGTGCCTCCAGCCTTTCCTGAGCAACAGACAGGTGTGTGATCCAGTGCTGCCATTTATCTCCCAAAGTCACTGAAATGCACATCAATCATTTCTGACACCTCCTGATGCTGAGTTCCTCCTGTGTATTCCTCATACTGGTGTACAGACGTTTTAGCTTCACATGTTCATTCTCTCTCCTGGATATTACAGTCCCAGCTGCCATGAATAATTCATTTACGTCAATGAAGTGCTACAGTCTGTCAGGACACAGTTTCATAGCAGAAGTCAAGACAGAACCCAAAATTTCAAGCCCCTCCACCAGCTGGATTTGAGCCCTGAAGACTAGAAACAAGAATTGATTATTCTTTCTCTTTTGGACAGTAATGCTGTTTAGAAGCCACAGATCTCTCCTGGAAGTTCAGCTGCAACTAGCAACCTTCCCTGAAGAAAGGCCCTGAGCAGTCAGTGTTTATGACCAACCAGCCAACCAGCCTTTCCCCACAAGCTGCCAAAACACATCCTTGCAGAAGCCTGGCCAGCTGTTAAGAGGACCTTAGAGCAATCAAAACACTACTGATACCCAGGCAGGATACCCATTGCTGCAATAGTTCACATGAAGAAATGTAGCAGGATACCTCCCTCCCTCAATCTGCCCTCCACAAAAGAAAGAACCAAAAAACCCAAAACCAGAGTTACTGCAGTGCCAATGTCATTATTACTACAAAATCCTGTAATCACACAAAACTGCTTAAGGGCTCTGAATCTTTGGCAAAGCTTCAAGACTACACACAATATGGCAGTTATGGCAACAAGTCTTATTTTAACTCTATATAATGTCAGGATGACCACAAGTTGGAGATTTTCTCTTTACAGAGGTCATCAAATTCAAATAGAAGACACTGTTAATTCAACATCCAGACAAGCTTTTGCTAAGGTAGATTTATTAAGCCTCTAAGTATCAGTGTTACCAAGAGTCCTTCAAGAATCAAAAGGACTATGGTCTGTTTCTGTGTTACACTTCAGGTCCATCTTCTCTTGGCCAAAAAGATGTATTTTAGTTCAATATTATTTCTTGAACTAATGTTCAAAATGTAACGTGTGCAAATACAACCAGAAATGATACTTCTGGCCTCTAAGGTTGAAATCAATTACCAGTTGCCAAGCTGATTTGCCTATTTATGCCCACTGACAAACACCCTGTGCTCCTCTCTGGCCATTTGACACTTCAAATTTGGAACAGTTTGTGAAAGCTGAACTCAGCCATGCACAAAGGTACAGAGGATTTTTACATAGGTTTGTGCCATGCTATTAGCCATCTCCAGAGTGCCACTGATCTGTTTTAAGGTCCTTTTACCTGGCAATGTTCACCTGAAAGCCTGAAACCAGGGTCTCTCAAATGAGCACCTGAACTGCATCTCACAGGGTACCTTTTTTCTGTGTCCTGGACATGAGCAACAGGTATGTAACAATGAGATAGATGAGATTTCTAGCTAAGGGTGTCAGATGCAGTTATGTGGATTTTTACAATCTGTGATCAACATCCAACAAGTGGTACTGATTTTACTGAGACTCGGACCTGGATATTAGTCCCCTACTTTTAGAGTTTAGGGGGCTTTTTTAGGTCTTATAGAGCACCACTCAAAAACAGGCCTTTGTAAGAGGGAGGGAAAAGTAGATAGAGAGTTTTAAAATTCAGATCAGTATTATCCATGCTGCTGCTGTTACCAATTCTGATCTTAATATTCAAATAAGAGGCTGAGGGATGAGGAAAGACATGGACAACACTGGAGAAAGAGGAGTCAAAAGAGAACAAACAGCATGGACAGTCTGAAGCCCAGAAGGACAGGAGCATTACTCCAAATCCTGAACTAAGCCTGAACACATTAACAAGTGCTACTTATGGGTTTACAGGAACCCTGATCCCCACTATCCATCTGGGAGATTAAACATCACAAGTACTTCCTGTGAAACAATTAGAACTTTTCCTTGGCATTCCTGGCAGAGCTGCAGCCCAAGAACTGAATCTCACTGCTGGAGCCATCAGACACAGCCAGACTTCTGCAGGGTTTGGCAGGCACAGGATCTGTATAAAATGACTGCATGTTACCTCCCTCTAAAACTTCTGTTTGTCATCTAGATGAGACTGCAAGCATCTTTACACTGTGTTTTAAGCATATAATTAAGAATATATAGTATGCAGTTGGCCCTTACTCAGCAAATGGTGATGATATAATTGAATCCCATGAACAAGGAGCTGAACAACTAGAAACTTGTATTTTCAAATTTCTGTATATGATGGCTAGAGGCAGAAACTGCTTTTATGATGGAATAGAAAAGTGTCATGTACTATTCAGTGTAAAATTGATCTGAAGCATTTTTAATCTATCAACATTAGCTCCCTCAGCTCCCCAAAGGGAATATATTTGTTAATTATCCTAGGAGATCAAAAGGACATATAGAGTGAAAATTCTTTTAGAAGAAGAATCTTTAATTTAGCAGCCAAATAAAATTCACTGTCTGGTTACTTGAAGTTGGGGAAAAAAGCAAAGTACATGTAAAGTATGTATTTCAACTGTAAGGATATGGTATTTTGGGGGACCTCATCCTGCAGATCATATTTTTATATTGGGGATTGTTTCTGTACCAGTTCTGAACATGGGACCAGTATTTTTGCTCTGCTACCTTTTATCAAGGTTCTTCACTATGTCTAAGGCCAAAGGAAGCAGGACAAGTTCCTGCAACTCTAAACTGCAGTTCATTATCAGAGTTTGACAGCCTGGCTGAGCAGCCCGTGAATTCAGACTGGGCATCTGTCAGCACTTCACAGAAGAGAAAACTCCAGCCTACCCACCTAAAGGGACACTCCAGAGTGCACAGGGTCACAGCAAACTGGTCCCATCACCAAATACGGTCTGGTGAACATTCAGCAGAGGCAGCTGAGAAAATGGTAAATTAATTTGTGGAACCCCTGTGGAAGAGGTGGGAAGCTATCTTCCAGCTTTAAACTAAGACTTTGTTTTTAAAGCCAATATTCTGTAGTTTAGAAGCATTTATGAATCTATTGGAAGTTCCAGGGCATCATCTGTGTAAAGGAAGTGTGGTTAGATCATCACAACAGTTTAAGTTATGTCTAGAAACTTAAAACAAAGAGGAAAGCTTTGTAAATTTTTTACACTTTGAGGTTTCTACCAGATTTAGAGATATTTATACTCAAATTATCCCTCTGATGAGTGTGAGAAACACTCTTCCAAAATCCTGCAGTGTGGCAGGATTAGGTATAGCCCAGCCCTGAGTTAATGATCACCTAATGATCATCATTTGAATACAAAAAAGCTAGTGAGAAGCGGGTTCCAATGCTTCAAATAATGCTTCAGTGCAGGGCAGACCTGTTCTGACTCCAGGAGCTTTCGCCTGTGATGTTTCATCAATGTTTCATCTGATGTTTCATCATCAGATTCTTAATCTGCATAATCTTTAACTCAAGTAAGTTTTCATTCAAAAGTGAAGCTAAATAAAGGCAGTAAATAATAATTTAACAACTTAGCTCAGATTTAACATCCAAGAACAGATTGTAACCAAGCACCATTCCAATCTGACAGCAAAAGCAAGGCAAAGAAACACAAACAGCTTTATATACACACACACACACACACACACACAGAGTATCACATAACTGGTTTGAAATAGGAACCAACTTCCAGGGGTTATGAGCTCCTTCAAATGTCATTTTGTTTCAATGGGAACTCTGCACACTGTTAGTACTGATGCCATACAAACACCTATATACAAAAGTCAGCTGGTGATTCACCTAAAACTGTCCTCCCCCACCTCCCAAACAACAGCAATTGGTAACAAGAGCTTCTGTTTCCCCAGATTTAGCCAAGCTTCCCTTTATATAAAAAAAATGAAATACCAAATGAATACAGAATTTTAAGAGCTGAAAGAATAATTGCTTTCATAAGAAACTTAGAGATGTGACACAGAAGAAACAAGACTGAGTCGGCATATAAAATTATAGGTTGGTGTTAATTATGTATATTAAAGTCACAGATGATGTCTAGTATGCAATTATGTTAAAAAAAGTTTCAAGAAAGCTTTACTATGAAAATGAAATGAAATTTGGTGACGTTAAATGAATTTCATTGCTTTAGCGACTGTGAAAATATTATTTTACTTTAAATGCATTCAGAATTTCAGATTCCCAATATGTAAAATTGTCAAACCTTCAGTAGTCTACTATAGCTCTTCTCTGAAATGAAATATCAGCCCTTGCAACAAAGAAAAAATCCCTTCTCTATTTTTAACTTTTTTTTTTTACATAAAGGATGAGAAGTGCTCCCAAAACAAAATCAATTTACAATATTAAATTGTTACTACAGATAAAAATGTACATTCCTTTTTCTTTGTGACTACATATTAAGCAAGACAGTGCCTAAATTCAGAGAATGCTTCGTGTTTTTACTGCACAAGCATTATGTGTTGCCATATTTACAGTGGGGAGTCCAAAGGCATAGCTCAGTGGCATCAATCTTCACATTATGAGATGGGAAAGCAGTTGTTCAGCTGCACTCAGGCTGTTGCTTCTTTGCACCTGGAATCCAGTGAGAACTCACCCTGACCTTTCATGTTTCCCTGAAAAAGCTTCCCTATGCTTTTGTATAAACCAACAGACACAGAGGATGAACAGCTCTTCAGTTCTTTCATCGACTATAAAAAGCAGGTTTTCTTTAAATCAATAGTTTAATAGTTATGCTAAATACAGCTTTTGCCACATTTCTTGCTTGTAATTCAATGTAATGCTTCTGGGTACCTCAGTCATCATCTTGCTGATTTCTTTTCTGTCAACAGAACAGGAGAGTTCAGAATGTTAGGACACAGTTATCTAAAATAAGAGCTCTAATAAATCATGACAAGTGTTCCAGGTACAATGGATTAGACAGTGACTGCATTTCTAAGTCATTTTTTGGAACAGTAGGAGATAATGTTTCCAGCAAATGGAACAGAGCAGCATCACCCCTCTCTTTCATCCCAAACTATAGGATTTTATTTCCAGTAAAGAACAAGATTTGCCTAGTCCATTAACTCATGGCATATACAAGAACCAGAAAACATCATGGTGGTGGCAAGAGTCAGTGATCCAGATGCAGGTAACCTGCCCTCCCTTGCCTACCTTACAAAGATGTCATGTTTTCATGTCACTGTGCATTAAAAGAACAAAGAAAGCAGACTGAAAAAGGAACAACTCTATCATGGTTTTTCCTAATATATTTGGTAACTTCAAAAGAAAAAAGTTAAAAACATTAAAAGTTAAAAGCATTAGCTCCAGGCATTCAAAAAGCACATTTCCATTCATACTACATTCATATTTACATTTCAGTAAAAAGGAAACAGCTCAGTCCTTCAGTAAGATTTGTCAAACCACATTCATTGCTTCCCATACAGATAAAATTAATTAAGCGAAGTGAGAGCAGTAAAAAGCTTACTCTTCATCACTTCAGAAACAATTAACCCAACAACACATTGTGTGATGGCTTCATACATTGCTTTTTCTGTAATTATGCACTCTTTGCTAGTAACAAAAGCAGAGATCCAGGGACTTTGGTGTTTCCATTTGACAAGGGTGGAAGGTCAGAGAGTTTTTTTCTGCTACTTCTTACCAGTTTAAGAAAGTCAATCAATTTGTGAACGTCCTCTCCTGTGGAAAGGTCCACAAAGTCCTTGGGCAGTCGGTAGCTCAGGTAGGGACTGGGCTGGACAGTGACTTTGCTGTTTGTACAACGGAACACTGGATAATCCTTTGGAAAAGGAGATAAAAACAGTGGGCATGAATATGAAATGTTTCTGGGACTCCTCCGTGAGACTGAGTCACATTGCCAATGAGTTTATTTGGCACTCACTCAACTAAACTTGCGCTTTCTAAAAATTGTACCTTTCTTATAAAACCTCTGCCCACTTAGGAGCAATTTAAAATGTCACACATGTTAAACAGTCAAATAATGGTTTTCATTACCTCACTTTAAAGTTTCTACAATGTATCAGTTATTAATGTATTTAATAAATTCATGCTTATGACAGTGCTGTAATAATGGAGCTATAAGGAACTTTGGGCAATAGTATCTAGATACATATCTGGATAGAGAAAAATCTTTTTGATAGAATCCCCAAGCTTGACTTCACAGATTCCTTGTTTAAGCACAATTGCAACTATAACCTTACTGAAATTATAATTTAAGCTTTCCAACCAATTTACTTACTGAAGGAAAAAATACCTCTATAAAAGGGCCAAAAGTATCTCTAAATGCTCAATTGTAGCCACAGGTTTTGGGGAATGATACGATTTTCAGTTCAACCTATTGACATGCCATGCAATTGCCAGCTGTACAGCAGTAAACAGCTTCATTTTAAGAGAGATCAGCAGCTTTACACCAGATTGTGTGACTGGATGTCAGATGAAACATGAAGACAAGTTATTCTACTTTTCATCCAGGATTGCACTACAGAAAACTGTTTAAAGCATCTGGCAATGAGAAAAAGAAATCCCAAAATGAAAACTCACGTGTCCCAGAGACAGCTCTAGAATGGGGAGTGTGTTTTAACAATGGAGATCCAGCTTTTAGCAGGAGGGCTCTTGGAATGGGTTTTCATACAGCAACAGCCCCACAGTGAGACAGAGGCAATGGCCTGAATGACAGCCTGGAGTGGGGTTTCCCTGTCAATGTGTTATGGAAAAGGCCACAGGACTAAAGAAACTCTCAGATGTTAAAATCAGCTCAATGGAGTTTGTCATTTCAGTGACCACTAATCCAGTTCAGCAGCTAGGAAATAAAGAAAAGTCCACACTGGCCAGACACCTCTCCTCAGAAAGCAACCAAGTGTTTCCCAAGACCCACTAACACACCACTTTCTATCTTCTACCCAGCTGTCCAAGGACTTGTTAAGATGTGAGGACTCTGCCTCAAGATGCAGTGAGAAAAAAAAGCTGGAATACAAAAATGAAGACTATTTCTCCCTTTCTGTATTCACGGGAAGTTACTTGTTCTTACAAAGGAAATGCTGCTTGGAAGAGGGATGGAAAAGCCTTGTTCTGCAAGTCCTGGGAGTTCAACCAGAGGACAAGGTTTTGCTAAGGGTATTCCAGATGAGGAAGAGACAGAAATTAAGCTGCTGCTTGTCTCCCTCCAAGCATACAACTGAAGATGTGGGAAACTGCATGACAGATATCAAGAACGAAGCAGAAATTTAAGTGATTGTATAGAAAAGTAACAGATTTTTAGAAAAACTGAAAGGAATGCATCAAAACAGTGTAAAAGTAAGTTTCAGGGCATCTTCTTTGCAGTGGGGTCAAAACTGCAATATGGGCTTCTACTGTTCGAACTAAAAATTCCCTTGCAGGCATCTAAAACTAGCAGGTGATACTTGTTGAGATTAACTATAAGGTAGATTCTGCTTACAAAGAGTTTACTTTTCACAGGAGCTTCATTTACTTCAAGAGGATTTGCATCACAATTTGATTGTAACAGCAAAAGAAAGAAAAAAATAAGGCCATAAATCCTGCTGCATGTTATTCAGCCTTCCTCACCTGTTCTGTTGCTTCCCCTTCACTCTGGTCTCCTTTCAAGTTTTTTCCAGAGGTGAGTTCTTCCCATGTAAAGAGCAGGGAGTCTGTTACTTCACCAAATGGGTTAAAATCTATTAACCAAATCTTACCCTGCAAAGGAACCACAGACAAATTAAAACAAATGACAGAATAAAAACAAAGCAAGAAAGGGGGAAGAAAAAGGAAAAAAGATCAAAATACACATATACTCAGATTACTGTAGTATGCTTGGTCTTTAGATAAAAAGATGTCAAAATTGAAACTACCTGGTTTTAAGCACTTAGAATATTCTAACATCCTTTACCTTATAGAGTTTTATATCACAGTAAGCTATGATGAACTAATTTACTTTGATTTTTTTTTTTAAACAGAAGATCAGACAGAGCTCAAATAAAATTAATTTAGTTCTATGACAGGTGTTTTCAGATGAGCCCACCAAAGTTCTGGCTAATCCCCATGATCCACCAAGATTCCCAGAAAGAATGAACACGGAACAGGGGAGAGCACAAACCAAAAACCACAAAAAAATCCCAAACTCAAAACACAAGCAAACCCAAAACATGAACAAATAAACAAGAAAACCCAAACCACCCACACAGGGATTTTGCTTTCCATGAAAAACCACCTCAGCAATGCTGTACTACCCAGCAGTCTACACTGATCTTAGGAGGGACCCTAAAAACAGAGAGCAGGGTCTGCAAAATGCTGGTGAAACCTCAAAGATGCCATACAGACATAGATAAATAAAGAATAACTTAAAGGCATTTTTAATATAGCCATTACTAGTAGTCCACACTAGTTTCTACCTCATCTTTAACACATCTGTGTTCCAAACAGCTGTGGTAGTGTGCACAACAGCACAACTGCTTTACAACTGAAAAATGAAAGCAGAGACTAACAAGACCTATTAGAAGTAACAGACGTGTGGGGGAGGAAGAAATAGTTTGTGTTCCTTGAGTCAGTTCAAGATACAGCCCCCAGCACAGGGCCATCTTCTCTTGCCCAAGGAAGTATCAACTATTCTAATAAAAGAAAACATTGTAATAAATTATAAGGAAATATGACTACGGCTGCTAGTAAAAATTTGCAAAACCAGTATTACATCTGGAAGAAATCAGTTCTATCAAACAGGGAAGGAAAAAGTTGTAGTAACACAAGCAGGGCTTAAGAGTTTTATTGTGTTTATTATAAAGATCAACTGAAATTGGAAAACAAACCTGAAGACTGTTTAGCTACTAAACATTCTAAACATTTTGCTTTCTCCTCTTTTCCTTCATTTCTGAAGGATGTTCTTGCTTTAAAAGATCTTGCCTATCTTGATACAAACAGCAAATACATTCAATTATTTACACTACAGCCATCTGGTTTCCAACACACAAAGATGCTTTTGAAGCGTTGGCAGAGAGTAACATGGAGACTGCCTCTGCCACCCACGCCACCTGAGCCATCCCACAGGCACTGACACACTGTGGAACTGCAAATGATGGAAACCTGTGAGGTACAGAGCAGAAATGTTCTGGGGGCTCTGTTACCATCCACAGCAAGCTCCTCGTGCAGGTGTGGGGAGTCCCAGCAGAGATGAAACTGGTGGTTATGACTTGCAAACTGGAGCTGGGCCAGCAGCCCAGCAGGGAGCGTGTGGTTGCACACAGGCTTTCACAGGTGTCTGTCTCAGGGCAGGTCCACGGGGAACAGCTCTCACAGAGCACATTTTAAGAAGCCAAAGCACAGAAACAACAGTGCTGAAACCAGACAGCTAAAAAAGAAACAACAAAGTGGGGGACACAGACCTGAGTAGTTTCTTATTTGTTCTGGAAGGGTGAGCAAGCCCAGATCTGCATGGTTGAGTTGCAACACCTCTGCACTAATATTGGCACCATCAGAGCAGAGAGCCAATGGGGCAAGCTCTGCTGTCATTTCCCATCTCTGGTCCTCCTCAAAAGGCTGTCACACATTCTCACGATAAGCAATTTTTACTTTTGCTAATGGGGTTGTCTTGTTAGCTCCAAGGCAGCACAAGGAGGAATCTGTGGGTTTGGATTCATTCTATCACTCTAGAAAAACAAGCTAATGAACCAATTTAATCACAGACAGAAGCAATGGCTGGCAAAGTTCATTCAGCAGTTCAGAGAATCTTTCCTTGCATCAGAAATGTTCGTATCTAATACTTCCCTAAGAAAGGCTTTCACAGAAATTCCACTTCACCCCAAACACATCCAGCTCAGCTTTTTCACAGGAACATTAAGATCATTTCTCTAGAGAATAAATGTACCCTGGAAAAAACTGAAAATTGATTTTGAGACTACTGAAAGCAACATGTTTTTTGTGAGCACCCAGCAGTGTTTCTCTACCCCTGCAGACAGCAGTGCACCATCTACAGCAACAGCTGTTTCCTTAAGATGATCTTAAATCTGCACTGAGCTTTGCTAGCTGCAAATTGATGAGAAGTGGCAAAACAAACTAAATATCTCTTTTCAGGGCTCATTAAAAGGAGTGTATATAACCCTGGGTCAGTAACCAAACTGCCTTTTCTTAAGATTAAATTTTCTCTCAAGTTTTACATGCAATGTCATGATTTAAATACACTTTCAGGCAACTTAGCACTGTGTATCTAAAAAGCAGTAGTAAGGCTATTTATCTGCTATATTTTGCCTACTATTAGTAATCTTTGTCATACAAGAGCACAGAAATGCACAAGCCAGGAAAAAAAAAGTTGTGCATAAGTGGAGGGGGAAAAAAAATCCCCCAACTTGTACTACATGGTGTTTTCTTCTCATCCTAAAAGACAGAATGAATAGATTTTACCATACCCTGTCAGCTTCATGCTTTTTTTTACTAAGGCATTAAGCAGCAGGGCACTGAAAGGAAGTGCCCATGACAAAGCCTGTTGTTTAAAGGAAGTTAAAGATAGATAAAATGCAAACTTAACTGTTACATCTCCCTAACTCCAGCTGCACCTTATTGCACAGAGACAACGCTCACAAGGCACAGACACAAGCACTGCTCTGCTCTTTAACAAGAGCTGTGAGCCAGCAGAGGTCTGGAGCCACTCGCTGCATTGCTCTGTCTTACCACGGTGACTTGTTTTGAACTTGGTTTGTTGCTCACACCTGGGACACAGCAAAGAGCAACAGCAGAGCTGACTCTCAGGCTTCTGTGAGCTCCTGTCTCCAACTCAGCGAGCAGGACCTGTGGAGCCAGCTCCAGACAGTCTCTGAAGCAACTAAAGTGAGCATGGGGAAGGGGCTGCTGTCATTTACAACCGTAACAACAACCTGCCTCTCCAAGCTGAATATTTAGAGTTGAAAGGATTTAAAACAAGCAGACAGTGAACATTTCTCTCCTTCTGTAGGTGAGGTTGCTGTGCAACCAGCCTAATGAGGAGCACGGGCTCTGGAAATTAATCATGCTCACAATATTCTTCTGCTGCCTGTAACTCACACACCAAGGGAGCGATGAATAACACAGTTGCAAACCACAATAGTGCGTGTGAAAGGAGGAGCATCTGACACACAAAGGGCTAGCTGGCAGTTTACAAGACCTGAGGGTAGAAGGCACTGAGAGAAATCTCCAGATATATTTTATCTTGACAGATGAAGAAACACTGCTCATTTGAGATCCCACAGGCTGAAATATTTTACTTAAATAACGTGTCTTAATGCCTCAGCTATGAGGCAGAGCACCCAACAGTAGAATCGGGTTCAATGGTCAAGTGCTGCTCCTCATTTTCCCTGACAGCATTCTCACATCTCTCGATCTGAGCCTGGGCAGGTAATTTCCATTACAGCACAGCTGCTGTAGCCCACAGCCTCGTTTTAGGTACCTACATTAAAAGCTGGTCTGAGAAACGGTACAATCGTTGTTTTCCACATGAGAGACATTCCTGTTTCATAAACTATGGCATGATTTACTGTTACACAATTACAAAATAGTTCAGCAACATTCAAAATGAGAATCAGGACTTACTCCCAATACACTCAACTCAACTCTAACAAAGACTTTCTCCAAACAAGCCTTTCAAGCACAATTCATCTGACCAAATATTTCTCTCCACTCACACTAGGAGAAGTCAAGGTTACTAACTCTGATTCTGGCACCTTCATAGAATTATTTAGGTTGGAAAAGTCTTTTAAGATCATCAAGTCCAACTCTTAGCCCAGCACCTCTTTAGTGTTCACCACTAAACCACACCCCTAAGCACTACACCTACATGTCTTTCAAATAGTCGAGGTGGGATGTTTCTCCCCAACTCCATCAGTATCTGGATGTTGAGGGTTCTGATCTGCCCAAGTCTCAGAACCACAGCTGGAGCAGCTTGAAAAGAAAAAACCAGCTTCCATCTGTCACAAACTGGGCACACCACATTCATACCCTCTTTTGACAATTATCCCTTCCTATCCTAAACTTCCAGATATGAACAATTTTCCAATCTCACAAGGATAATCTGAAGTAATATTAAGGATAATTTTGATGAATTCAAATGCTGTAGTGAAAAAACAAACACAGGGAAAAAGAAATAAAGCCCAAGGAAATATCTGTCTTAAAAGAAAATGCCCCAAACCTGTTTGTGTTTGAAAGCTATTTGGACCATGCTCTTAATGAAAGAGTCACAGAATATCCTGAGTTAGAAGTGACCCACAAGACCACTGAGTCCAACTCCTGGGCCTGCACAGGACAGCCCCCAAATCCCACCACGTGCCTGAGGATACCACCCATAACCACATGCTTTAATTTTCAGTCAGTCCTGAATTGGTCAAGCAGTAGGACTTGATGACGATTTTAGGTCCATTCCAACTGAAATAGTCTGTTCTACTCTAAATTACTGCAGCAAGGATTCCCATGTCATAACAAAAACTAAGCTGCCTCTTGTAGATTCACAGAACTGAGAAAATTGCAGTCAAAGCCTAAGTTCTGTGCTTTAGAACAGACAACTTCTCTGGAAGATATTATCTAAACAATTACATCACTGACACAGACATATTTACATCCCTAATCCTATTATTCTCCTACTGTAGACAGCATTTAACATAGAAAAAGACCTGTGAAACAGAATAACATCAAGTAGGTTTTGCTTGGTGTTTCTTTTGTTTGGTTGGGGTTTTTACTTTGGTGGTATTTTTTTGGTTGGTTGGTTGGTTTTTTTCCAGGACCACTTCTAGGAAGATAAAGTATTACTTGATTGATCTTTGTAGCATTTCGAGTTTTCACAGAAGAAACAATTATATACAACCTATTGTTCACTTACCCTGCTGTCTCTGTACACATCAAAAACAACTGAAAAGGAGAAAAAAAATGTTAATTGTAAAAGATATATAATTTCACAGAAGATGTCAAAATCTGAATAGATACTTGTATACACAGCACAATCTGCAAGTCAATATGTCTAATGAACTGCAAGCCAAAATTGGGTATACTTCTAAGAGGGAGCTGAAACGTTTCAAGAACTACTGTTAATTCACTGGGAAATCAGCTGCTGGGTTTTTCCATTTAATACTGGTTTCTTCTGTTGATTTTTCTCCCATGAAGAATATTTGATAAACTCTTAGCCCAGAGAGCTTATCTTTGACATTACTGCCGTTTCGTTTACAGCAGAACAGAGATGTTTCAGGGAAGGATCAAGACTTCATTGTGTTGGACATTGCACAAACATTTAGTAAGAGAAAGTTCCTGCTCCACAGACATTAGGATTTCAGCAGCTAACAAGACAAACAGGTTGTAGGAACAAAGGGGTCGGTGGCAGTGAAATGGCCATGTTTGATGTCACCCAGAGCAGACACAGCACACATAATTAATATCAACAAATCCTTCACACAACCCCCTTGCCACTCAGTGACTGACTCAAAACTGCCTTGCCTGGCTCCACTGTTGTTCCTCCCCTTGGCTTAATTAAACATGACTCTGTACATGCAGTTTCCATCAGCTTCTGTTCTGTATGGTTAAACAAACCTTTGAGCTGTCTTTCTATTGAGCTAGGGAAATCAAAAGGGAAGCATTCAGGCATGGCTACACGCAAAAGTTGTACCAGTTTAGCAGGAAGAAAGGAAAAAGGAAAAAAAAAATATTTACAAAAGCCTCAGACAAATGCCATACTGTTACTTCCTTCACTAATAAGGGAATATTTCAGCTAAGAGATTTCCCAATACATGTGGATAAACTAAACTCGGGATATGACAGCAGAACACTGGAGTCTCAGGAAGCTGCCTGTCAGGAACAGGGAGGTTGACTGATCACATCCATGCATGTAAAGCTTAATCTGACATTTCATGTGAAGTTGGCTAGGCTAAGGGCAAACCACAACTCCACAAAGCCGAAGCCAGTCACGTAGCTGGTTTTTACCATGCAGCCGAAAAATCCACACAGCTTTTGCACAAACTGGGTTGCGTCAACATCAAAGTCCCTCCAGGATTAAGTGCTCTGTTCTCCCAGGAAGACAAGCCCTCAGTGGCTAAGCCAGTCATCAGTGCAAAGGGGGGTACAGGAACCCCAGGATTTCTTCTCCAGCTGTTCAACTGAACTTAGTGCCTGCACCACATCCTCTCCTTAGTCATATCCCAAAGATACCCCTTGCATCTGAGGGTTTCTATAGTGAGGCCTGTCAGCTTAAAGCAAGCCCATGGCAACCACTGAGGCTAATGGTATTTTTTGGGATTCACACAGCTGGAACTCAGACTGATTGCACTCTGATGACTGGTTCAGGATAGTCACAAATGCTGAACAAGAACAAAACCTGAACTGCTCCCTCTCCTTAGGGATCACCTCAGAGCAGGAGTGTCCTGTGCCAGTTAGACTGTAGTGAAACTTCACCAGAAACTGCTCTAAACAGAGGGAAAGCCAAAGCCCAGCTCTGCACTATTGACACCTCCAGAGCACTGCTCTTACTGGGTTCTTATCAAAGGTATTTAGAAGGTTCTAACATAATTTAGAAGTATTTATAAAGCATTCACCCATCTGTTATCCTACTGCTCTGACTCTGCAATGCTTCAGCTGCTCTGACTCAAATCTTCCATCTGGAGATGCTACCAGACCAACTGGAAAAAGCAGAGCAAACAGCATCAAAATCCCCAATGAAACAAGAAGTCAGGAAAAAAGCTGTAATACCTTCCCTTTTAGAAGCAAACAAACAAGCAAACCCAGATTTTTATTGTTAACAACACATATGCTACCAGGCAGTGGATCCAGGGAGATGATGGGGGATAAATGCAATGTGGTAAAAAGAAAAACCAACACCCACAAAAACACAGAAAACATTTTCTGCATGGCATTTCTCTGCAGATGGACCAGCATTTAGTGCCTAAGAATAAAAGGTTAATAAACCTTCATCCCAGAAGGTTGCCCTGAAACCTCCTTTTCCCTCAAGGCAACTCAGATGGCATCCTTTACATAAGATGACATTTCAGACCTTTCAGTTCACCAGACGGCTGTTTCAGAGCCTAAATCTAGGCATCAAGTTCCAAAAATAGTGCCCTGAATTCTTATCTATCAGTTGATTACATACCAGCTAAAATTACATTGAAACACAGAGGAAAATTAAAAGGCAGCAATCAGAATGCCAGATTTATATGACTGATCTCGCTTTAAAATGTAATTTAATAAGTACACTTATTAAATTAGTGTACTATTCTACTGGTCTTCTCCAAGTAGTAGTCCATGAGAACTTCTCTGGACTGAAACAGAGCAGCTTTGCAGAGTCAAATTATTAAGAATTTCAATATAACAGACTGGCACTTGAAGGTACCTTTTTCAGAGAGAGAGGACAGATCTATTTGACTGCTCTGGTGTCTCAGTAAAATAATTAATAATGTTAAAAATCCACCTAAAGGTTGACTTTTCAAAGCACTAGACATGACAATAAAACTGCCAGAAAATTCTTATGTTTATGGGTTTTTACTAAGCTGAGATTTGGTCCATGTCAGACCTCATTTAAATTTCTTCATCACGTTTTTCACCACTATTGATCACCCATCACAATGCAACAGCATTCAATTCTCACTAAGACATGTTAGAAAACTATTTCAAACCAAATTTGCAAAGGAATTCACATTTAAAGAACAAGACAATTTATTTAGACTGATTAGGTGTATCAAATACTGTGGCCTTTATACAAAGGTTTTGGCACCTAACCTGGTGAGCATTAATATTCTAGAAGAAATAATTAAAACTTTTTGAAAAGAAACTTAAAAATCTTTTTTTTCCAAGGAATACATCAATAATTTAGCATCAAACATCTGACAACATCTTTATAAACAAGTATTCTTCTCACTACTGAATGCCTTTTGTCAAGGATCTCCTACCCTGCTTTTCTGGTATAAAAATTATTTTCGAGTATAAGGAGGAAAAGCCTTTAAAAAAAAAGTTATTATGCCTTCTGAAGGGATCTTTCATTCATTTCTTGTGTTTTCTTGGAAAGCTCCAACCTATTCCTTCAGGGTTTTTTTGTTGCCAATGTAATTCCAAACCTTTGCTGCTCGACGTGCTGTAGCCACAAGAGCTTTCAGACTCTCCCAAGCTAAAGAGAACCAAGTCCTGTGAAAGCAAGAGCAATGTAGAGAGAGATGCATTCCCACAGATACTTACAGTCTTCATCCAAGAATTTATACTGTATGTGTTTCTTGAAAAACTCCTGTATGGATCTACAGATCTCCTCGTGTTGCTTAGATATATGATCGTAGTACTGGGTGTAGTCCCTCTGTGATATACCTGTCAATAATTTCAGGTAATTATAATTATAAAGAGCTCTAGGCATGCAAAAAACCCAACCAGAAAAAAAAGCAGTTATCAGACACAGAAGATGGGGTTTTCCCAAGTTTCTACCATTATTACTGACTTACTGTTTGGCTTCATTTTGCTATACTTGAAGTACTTCCATTAGGAATCTCTTCCTTGAACAGCTCTGTCCGGAATTTTGTGAGCCTCATTTTATATGTACACTCTTTGACGATTTTAAAGTAAATTTCAGGAGGAAACTTTGCCTGTGTTTAAGTTTCCAGCTCCCATCTTTTCCTTTCAGTTTTATTCCCTTTGGTTACTCTGGTCAAAAACCTTGTTCTGCACATCACACATAGGGACCACAATTTGGAACCATGAAATGCCAGGGTGGAGGCTAAACTTGCACATTACCAAAGACGATCCTTGGATACCACGGAGTCTCATTTAACTGATTTTTTAAAGTGTGGAATAACATGTGCCTGTTTGATAAGGCACTACAGGTGAAACTCTAAATCCCCAAATCAGTGGGATGGCATGCAGGCCGGTACCTTAGTGCTCCCATTTGCTTCCTCAAGGGCTTTCTTGCCTATGTAGACAAACCATGCCTCCTACAAGTTCTTAATTTCATACATTTGTCTACAAGACACTGGTTTAAAATGAAATCAACAGGATTATACACTGGCATGCATCTTGAGTGACAAGAGCTCTCATACAGGCTTTGTGTCAACATAAAACACTGTAATACTCTGCCTGACAAATGTCAAATCCAAGCCCTGCCCCATCACTGCAGAATGAGTAATTCAGGCTATTTACATACAAAAAGAGACAGAATTCCCCAAGGAAGATGTATCAGTGACATCAGTTTGCTGTTTTAGCCATATACAAAACACAGAGTTTTACTGTAAGACAATGCTGACTACCACCAAAGATGTGCTCTTTTTTAAGAAGGTCATATAAAAAGTTTATGATGTCAGTGGAACTTTGAATTTTTAATACCACTGCAAAGCTTGAGTCTAAAGAACAAAAACCAAAAGATGATGGCATCTAAGGAGATGCAGATGTGTAACTGGAAAATCATTCACTATACTGCAAGCATCATTCCTTAGTTTGACTGACAGGCTTATTAATTTAAGAGTATGGGAACATATTGTGAAAAATCTTGGAACTATCTTCAGAAATGCAGCTGGAGTGCTAGATTAAAAAAATCCCATACTGGCAGATATACTGGGTTTCAAAACCTGATCATGAAATGTACAGAGTGCTTAATTAGCCAGTGTACAAATGTTTTGAGGTACTTGAAAGTAAATATTACTATATATATATATATGTTCTATAATAAATCTACATTCAGATGTTTCAGAGGTTACTCCAGCAATGCGTATCTCTGGCAGTTGTGGTGCTCCAGCATCACAAAGCAGGACAGGATTCAGGTCTCCTCCCTTCAAAAAGCTCTGTCAGGAGCCATTAAGCAATACAGGCTTAATGGTGAATCTCTGCTATTAGGAAGACAAATTCTGTTACAGAGAGCTGTAATACACTTGCAACTGGCATAAATGGAGAGAAAATGGGAAGATGAGCATAGGAACACCAGACAGAACAGCCAAATAAAAGGGCTTAGTGAAATGGTGTGTGTTGACAGCACCTGGATTAGCACAGCTCAAATATCTTTGTGCAGCTCCATAGGAAACCCAAATCAGGAAACAAAGAACAGGGAGTGTGCTCCTAAAGGTTCACAGAGGTGGGACTGGATGGAGCAAAAAATTGCTGACAGCTCCCAACAGGTACAAAAAGGCACAGCCAAAACAAGCCCACACATCATGCTAAGACAGGAGAAACAGTGAGAACTAAACAGCCAATATCCCTGGCCTTCCATATGATCATAAGGAACCCTGGACAGACCACTTGTGGATATGGAGCTTGGTGCTTGTGAATATGTAGGCATGAGAGAGGCAAAGTGAGCAAACCTAGTTTTATCTCAAAGCAAAAAAAAAAAATCGCCTTCCTTCCTTTAGAGTCTGTATTTGCTCCACCACTGCTACAACACTTCCTTGTTAGAAGAATTCAGGCAGAATGATTCAACCTTGTTCACAACAAATGTGCACTAATCCTGTGCTATTTGAGTTTCTGTTCATCTCTAAAGATTTCATCATAGACCACACCAAAATCAAACTTCAGAGTAGTAATTAGCCTGAAATTAAACCCCTCAATTCAAGCACCTGTATGTGCACTGGGTCTCTCACTTCCTGCTATAGTCAGCAGAGAATAGTCAACACAACCAGAGGAGTAAAACTGAGCTAAATTTACCCTAAATTACCCTAAATAACCCTACATTTACCCTACTCAGCTGCCTACAACACATGCTCTAGCACAATCTGCCTGTTCTCCAGCTGCCAGAGGTCTCCCAATGCACCCACCAGCTCTATGCATGCTGTGGATGGATACCCTGGTTCTTCAGTGCCTCTTGAAATGTTTTACATTTAGGATTCTGCACCTGAGTAACAGAATAACAGGTTCTGACTAAGCTACACTGAATTTAATATGAATTCAAGACACCTCCTACACCTGTGGAGATGTTCTGTCCTCCCCAGCTTTCTGCATAAAACATCCACATGGGGTCATGTATTTGCAGCACAACACACAACTGTCTCTGAATTAATTCTGCAAGTTGGAGATGATGTAATTTGCTCCTGAATGTAGAAGACTCTGCCTTTGGGTGAAGTTTCTGAATTAACAATTAAATTAAGAATATTCCCACTGTAATGGCAAGCATGCTGAGCTGTCAGGCTTTCAAATACAGTGGAAAGTGAGATGTGGTAAACCACATTTTAAATTTCAGAAAGAATAAACCATTAATTTCAGAAATGAGGTGTGAAAAGAAAGAATTCTCTTCAGACTCAGCTCTCATTCAAGAAATCAAACTCCTCAAAACTTCATCCAATAATTTTCTTTTTAAGAAATTCCTTACCTAAAAGCTTGTTTTCCTTGACAAAGCATCTGAATTCTGCACCAGGGATTAGTTCACACCATTTGCGAAGAACAAGCTGTGGAGGAAAAACAAATGACAAAGCATTGTTTCAGAAAAGTAACATCATCCTTTTGTCAACAGGTCTGCCTTTAAGAGCTACAGTTTTGATGTAATAAGATGACCACTGATACCAGAAAACAAAACAATCTTAAATCTTCAGTTCACATAATCATCCTAGTAAATATTTTGAAACAATTAGATTTAATATTAATTTCAGAGAATCACAGAATGCTTTCAGTTGAATGGCATCTCTAAAGATCATATAGTCTAAATGAGTTTAAAGCAGAAAGGTTCAGATTGGATGTAAGAAACCGTGAGGACTGTCAAGCATTGGAAGAGCTCCGTCACAGAGGTTGTGCAGCCTCCACCCACTGAGGTTTTCAAACCAGATTCTATAAAATGCCAGCAAGACAATATGATCTCATTCCTTACCCAGCTCTGAGCATGAGGATGGACTAGACACCTCCTGAGATCCCTTCCCACCTTAATTATCTTATGCTCCTCCACTTTGTACAGTATTTATAACTGCGAAATCATTTACGAAACAACTTCCAAGTTACATTAATGATAAAGCATGGAAAATAAAAACCCTGCTGTACAACACAACAAATGTGTCATGGAATTGGCAGAAAGTTGCTCCCTAGTCAAAGGAGCTGATGAGCAGAATTAAATTTATCCAGATCAACCTCTATTCTGGTACACACCCAAGCAGAATTCTGTGATGCCTTTGAAGGCGCAAACCAGTTAAAATAAGGACACAGGACAGAAATAGAAAGCAAACTATTATAGTCAATAGGACAGACTGCCTGGGAATTAAAGCATCTTTCTGGCACTTTCTCAAGTTTCTGTATTTCCTAAGCTGAAATACTCTGAAGGATTGTTGTTTTTGAAGGCCCCAGTTACTGCTACTGGATGCTGGAAACTCCCAAACCCTTTAAACTGCAGCAGAAAGCTTCAGTAACCAGAGATGACATTCCTAACTATGGTGTTAACATTAAACTCTTTGTTCCAACTTTTAGATGTCCTGTATCTTTAAAGCACACTTGATAGTGCTTTAAAATAAAACAAGGTTCATTCACTTTTGAAAAGCCCTTTAAGCCCACAGCATGATGACAAATGTTATATTTACATAAAAACTATTATTAGAGAGATGACTACATGTTACCATTAAGAGCAGTAGCTCCATATTAACAGTTTAAAGCATCTCTAGCTGAACATTTTGATCTGGTAACAAACATAGGAAACAAGATGTGACAGACCAGTTCAGGATGTCCCCAGCCACTGCAGCAAGTCTCACCCTTGGTAACCTCAGTGTGATGTTCACAAGCAGCTCACCATCAAGAATATATTACTTTGAGCTACTGAACTTGTCCTTCCTGTCACAACCTGACAGACATGAAAGGACATTGCAAGGAAGCTTCTCAAGTCTGCATTTTACCCCACCTGATCTGCAATTAAATAAAGTTCTTATGACCTGCAGTGCTGAACCAGACTTCCCTTCATATCAAAAGCAACATGAATAAAACAAACATAACACATTTAATGGACAGAAACCCAACCACAAATGTCACCCAGTCTGTGAGCAATTCTTTTAAATTACTTAGAAATCATGCAAGGACTCCTACCTCATAATTCAAGGAAGGATCAGGGGAATCATCAGTACAGTGAATAAATCTGGAAAAGTAAGGCACAGGCTTCAAAGTCTGCTTTACATATAGTGAGAAAAATAACCCCAAACTGTGAAACATAAGAAGTACTGTTAAATTATTTCCAATATGTACAAAGCAAGTAAATGCAATACATAAAAACAATTCTCCTTTTGCCAGTTATCATGGGGAAAAAACAGAATCATCACCTCTTTTATTGTAGTGCAATTTGGAAGCACTTAAATCCAGACAAGGATGTGTCCGAAACGTCAGTGTTCATTCACTGTTGATTTATTTCTGTTTGAATCAACAGTGCTGCTCTTTTCCCCTTGTATTGTTATGTTGGCATAACTGAATTCTCAAAAAACCCAATAAACTTGAGCAATCTAATCCAGTTTCACTACAGCATGTTTTCCCAAGTACTTTTAATGTTTAACTTCCCAAAGCACACAACAGAGACACATCATCATGCCTTACAGCAGTTCATTTCCATGAATAAAGGATGCAAAACAGTGCTGCTGCTCGGCACTCCTGATTCCATAGCATGGTATCTTTCTAAATTAAGAGCCTTAAGAAATACTCTTACAAATCTGTTGAGAGTGGGAATAAACAAAACTACTTCCACAACTGCAAGCAGATGTCAAGGTTTTGTCCCTTGTGAGGAGCTGACTCTGTCGGTCTCCTTTCAGGAACTAGCAAGAATGGAGGCAGTTACAAGCCAAGTCAACTTCCATGTACCTTTCTGTCATTTTACAGTAAACTTCGCAGTAGATTCTGTAACTTTCAAAAGGTATTCACAGAAGAACATGTGTTTTTCTTCCAATTCTACTCCCTGACCTTATTGGCAACGAACTACTTGGAAGCACAGAACTGTGTTAAGGGTCACTGCTGAGCAATAGTCCTAAATGTAATATTTATAGGATCTCCTTTTGGCAGTGAACTTCATTCAGCAACCCAAAAGCCTCACATAAACATTGCATTTGTAAGACATGGCTGCCCAGCCTTTGGTTTGAAGTGAAGAGCTATTGTAAGAGTTCATTCTGTATGCTGCCAGCAGAAATAAATTTCACACATTTTAGTTTTAGACTTTAATATCCACAACACACAGAAAAGTAGGGCAATACAGGCAGGCTTTCCAAAAGCACAGTGATCAAACACATCATATATATATATCTGTAAGCCTGTGTAAACAGATAACATCCTTCAACTACAGTTTAGATTCCCCGCAATTTAAGATCTGTCAAGGCAACAGAAACAAACCCATGAGAGCTCACAGTTTTGCTAGACTCAGAAGAGTCCTTACTAGAGTATATGCCTATCATGCTGAAGAAAATATCCCCCCCCACACACAAAGCCAATAATAAACTCTATCTACAAAGGCAGCTGAAGTCCAGCACGTGGAGTTTTACAGTGTCTGCACACGAGGACCTGTATTACCTCTCACAGACTCCACATCTGAGATTGTTATTGGAATGAAGCGGATTGCAGGTACCTCAGTCATTTCCAGCAGTCAAAAAAAACCAGCCTTATAATCAAAACTATTCCCTAACTCAACCCTCAAACATTTTGGGTAAGAGCTATGTGGGCAAGGATGGTTCCTCTTTCCTTGTAAGTCAGAAAATTAAATCCTTGGGTGCCATCCCAAGCCCCACAGACGGTACAGGTATTGCTGCCAAATCAAGCAAACAGGCAAAAATACTGCAAGACACAGTAAGGGTATTTTTTTGAGCCTTAATGACACAGGACTGAGTACAAATGAGGAAAAAAATGGATGAAAACAGCACAAGACAAAACGAACTCATGTTTTTGTAATCTAATTTTCCTTCTTAATATTATCATAAGTTTTCACGGACAAAAGGCCACCTTTGTTCAGAGAGTAAATTTTGGGTGACTTGAGGTTGCAATTTTACATTTTTTACCAGCTCATTGTAGTACTTATTGCTG
The DNA here is from genome assembly GCA_013398275.1 of Promerops cafer. Classification (NCBI taxonomy): domain Eukaryota; kingdom Metazoa; phylum Chordata; class Aves; order Passeriformes; family Nectariniidae; genus Promerops; species Promerops cafer. The sequence goes on along the minus strand of VZSE01000715.1, from coordinate 63,978 downwards.
AGACACATCTGAACTCGTGTATTACAGATGGGCTTTTGATCTCTAGAGGCACAATGGTAAGTGGGGTGTCTTTAACCCACGTCCTATTCACATTTGGACATACTTGAAAGAACAATCAGAAACATGTCAGGAACCCCAAACTGAGACATGCCTGGGCTGTATTTTCTGAAGCCCCTGAAAACTGTCACTTTGAATACTATGGGTGAAGGGATCAAACTCTTTTGCTGTGTTGTGGTCAACAGCTGTTTTACAGTTACACTTAGAAGTCAAGACCAGAAGGATCAAGATCTCTTTATATGTGGCAGCTCTATGTCAAACTCCAAATGCAAATACTTGACCACAGGATATGCTACACAAAGCCATTATGCAGGTCAGTTTTCAACACTGAGAAAAGCAATTTAATAAGGTTGGCAAGTTTCTCCAGTACCTACCCTGCTAAGAAAGCCATGAACTCATCTGCAAATCACTGAAATAATTAGGAACTATTATGAATATGATGAGAATTGTAAAATTTATTCCGTACCTGACACTTCCCTGCTATTATCTCATAGTTTATTTTAAAATCTTATTGAAAAAAAATGAGAAGCTTTTAACAGCCTTTGAACTGTATCTTTATTGCTTGAATATTAAACCTTGCTGGAACTTTGAGGCCTAAAAGAAATAGGAAATTCATGCACCACTCAAAAGAGAATCTGGTACTACACTGTAAATTGCCAGGAAAAATGGGCAAGAGTAAAACTTCAAGAAAAAAAATCGTCATCAAAGGCCTCATTTTCCGCATCCTCTCGTGTGGAACTGCCTACCTTGAAACAGTTTATATTAAAGCCTGAACTAGCAGCTCCTCCAAAAAGATACTGGAGTGCTAAGGCACATTCTTCATGATCCAACACTGCCTCCTATGTTCTGTTAGGAGAACACAGGCTGTTATTCCTCCACATCTCAAAAAACTTTGAAATTTCCCTACAATTTGGAATTCAATATTAAAAGCATTAAGTCTGGCATCAGAAATGTTGTCAGAATGCAGGGGCATTATCACATCATTAGAAGTACTACTAATATTTCTACCAGTCTCAAGGTGAGCAATCAATCATGTTTTAACAAAACATAGTCCACCCATTCTAACAATAAAGAAGAAAAGTGTATTTTACACCAATACACACATCAGGACTCTACAGAGCTTTTTGTTCAAAAGAGAAGTTTTAATCACTTAACAGAAATCCCAGTTAGAAAGGGATTTTTTTTTATCACATATACTCAACACTAAATTTCTGAAAGCCTACATTAATGCCTGAAAAATTAAGATCACACCACCCACAGGATTTTTTGTGAACTCAGCTAAGTAAAATACAATGCTGACTTTGAAGCAGAAACAACATCAACTGCATTAATGAGTACATCGCTCTGAAGTCTTTGTTAATTTATTTAAAATTAACAGGCTGGAAAGGTAATTCATTAGTCTGAACTTTTCAACCAAGGTGTCAGCATCATGAGAGAATGCAAACGTTTAAAACAGTCAAAGCAATTTAATCATGCTCAGTATATTTGCACTGAGTCCATATTTTTTAATAGTTTGTATTGAAGCATTACATGGTTGAAGTTTTCTCAGAATTTGAGACAGTTGAGAATTTTAACAAGGGCATTCCCTGGCCTGAACAATGTTTAGAGGCAGACAGGAAATGGGAGAGGAAGAAAAATGCAAAGAAAGTGGTTTGCCTTAAGTCCCACATCACTGGCTTAAATTTCTAGGTTAAAACCTAGATCTACAAATTGCCATTGCAGCATGTTTACTATATTATGACCCATGAAGTGGATATTAAAGTTCATACAATTGAACAGGAAACAAAACAACAACAGCAAAAAAAGAGTATTCAGCATTTCAGCTGTTACTTATGCAGGGCAAGAAACCTTTAGACCATACTGAGTATTATTGACGAAGTGGAAATATAGTGCATGTCTCCTCCCTCCAAGTAGTCCTTCCAAGGGATTTGGATGCATTATGTACATAATTTTCATTTGTTCAGCACTCCAGGTTCTTATGCCAGCTACATTTTTAATTTCTGCTTGCTAAGGACTAGTGAACTGGCAGCTAATCAATAGTATAATTAAGGATGACCAGTGTTCTGATTTAGCAATAATCATTGCACTGCTTGGGGACATTCTGTACAAATAACATTGTAATTCAGAAATACCAAGCAGAGACTGGACAATAATATATGCTTTAATCAAATATGACATATTCATAGATTGCAAGATATACACAGAGACCAAGGTGATTTCCCACAATCATGTCATGAGCTTTATTTTTTACCACCTTAGTTGTGCTATCTGATGGTCTTATCACATTGGAAAAGGAGTCTAAATGGACTGGACCAGTGGAGTTTCAGGTGCTGCCCTTCTGCAAGAGGTTATTCTCCCACAGCAGGGTCAGGAGAAGGGAATGTGCCTGTATGGGCTGCTCAGCCACTACTGTTCTTGTGTGAACTTAGGTGAAGTCACTGATGCTCCAAGTCAACAGCCATGCTGTGAAACCTCATACCACAGCCACCAGAATGTCTTCACTGCCTCTCCCACCAAGCCAGTGCTGACTGCAGGGGGTGAAGGGAAGAGCTGAGGCACTGACTGGAACTGATACAAGATTAAACCGGACAGAAAATACACTGATTTCAGTATCAGCGAAGGGGGTTGAACCAATTCATTCTACCATATAAAGAACTGCCACATCTAAATCAAATGGCACTTGCTGAACACTTGCTTGTCTCTGAGACTCACTAGAAAACAGTTAACCAAACAGGAATTCTACAAGCAGCTCTGGGTACTTTTTGCTGGATCTCTTCATAAATGAGGACAGTAAATACAAACTCCATATTATTTAACATTCATAAAGGGATGATGCAAAGTGTGCAGTCCTTTTCAGACCTACAAGAATCAGTCCTGAAAGCCATTGCAACAAAAATTTCACTGCTCAACTCTGTGAGCAAGCCATCCTCTAGACACCCCACCTCTCATTAGGGGAAACTATGAAAAGCAACTCCTTGGGAAGGCACCAAAGGCTTCTGAGAATTCACTCACCTCTGACATGTAAACTATAGATTTCTCATCTCCTCCATTCCTTTTATTCTCTGTGATCCCAGAATCATGAATTCTCATGCTTCACAATTGTTTCCCAAGCCCAACATACTTTTCAAACTGTTTTATCACTCCAGTATATTCTCCCCTCCTCCTCAGTCTCTTCCCCAGCACCTCCTGACATTGCAGGTTAGGCATGATGCAAAACACAACATCAGAATTGGACTTACAGCCTGGCTGTCAACAGCCCCTTTTTTTTTTTCATGTACCAAAAGCTGGGGGAAGAGAGTCTCATTAGAGCTGCAGGAATAAAAAAGAGGGCAGTTGCACAGCATTAATGTAACTGGTTTCATATTTTAAAAAGAAAACTTTTATCAAGACATAAACCACTTGAAATGAAACTTATACCTGTTAACTCCCTATAAGGCACCTAGAACAATGGCTCTGCATTTGACTGAGTCTCCTAAAAAATCCTGTACTGTAAATAAGCATTGAATAATGACTGGAAAATAATCTCTCAGATACCAAGCCATGGATTGCCCCTTTTCTTTGAAATTCTGCTTGTCTGGGGGAAAAAAAAAAGTAACCATAGTTACAAAAATATCAACTCCAGTAATCTCATTTTCTTTCAGAAAAATGCTGTATTTTAGAAATGAGTGACATAGATCAGTGAGATGCAGGTACTACAGGAGGAAACTGTTCCTATACAATTAAATACTCCCTTCATGTGAGCAGATAAAAATCAACCCCAAGCACATCATATTTTTAATTTTATCTGTAATTGCTATCCTTAGTCACCGGGAATGTATTTGTTCCAAGAGCCACAAGAACTTGGGTTCAGGACAAGCTCTAGAAATACATGAAATATGTTAGCAGAAGTCTCAAGCATCTTGCAGGCAGCCACACAAACCTCAACAGCTTTAAAATATGAGGACATGGTAAAGTCACACTGTAGTACCATAAGGAGTGGCAGCAATAAGGAGGGTAGCAACAAGTAAACACCAAGAGGGGTGAGAAGGCAAAAAATCTCAAGAATACAACATGACTTGCTCTGGAAAGGTAGTCAAAAAAATATCATCCTAGTCTGTAGTGTCAAAGCACGCTGGTTGCATGTGCTACCTTAATGTCTTTCTGGTTTGCTTTTGGTTTTTTCTGGCAGCGTATAACTAAGATTGTCTGCTGGAAATCCACTTACGGCTGAGTGAGGTCACGAGTTATGAAGTCTGAACTCTTGAAGAGGAGGAAGATGTCACTGAGAGCTTTACATTTCAGAGAGCTGTTCATTGCTATCCAGTAGGCATCCTAAAGAAACATAGAGGTTACCTGAAATACACCTTTATTAGCAGGAGGGACTGCAAACTTCAAGTCTATCTAAATATTATGCAACGTTTGAAATACATGCAGAAACCTATTTTTTCTTATTTCAAGGAAAACATCATTAGCGGTTGAAAGAGAAAATATAGTTATTGTTTTTCTTATGAATACTCTGATGAAAGCAGTGCAAATTCATTTGCAAAATTAAGTTTTTGCCTTACTGCTTCCAGGAGCTTTCTTGGAATGCTTGATTGAATACAGTGTCTCTTGAGAACACAAAACAACAATATTTGGGTGCACTCATCCTTACGGTATAGTTCAGAGTACCTAAAATTAACTAGAGGAAAGTTTATTGCCTTTTTTTGAAACTGTGGTGCTTTTCATCTTTATACCAGGTAGAGTTTTCAACTAGTATCCTAAACAAGAAGAGCCTGCCCATCACACAACCATCTGTGACCAGGATATAGGTTTTAGATAGGAAAGTCAGTGCTGCCATGCCTCCCTAAAAACGCAACATCACCATCTAGTGACAGACAAGGTATGAGTGAAGTGGTGGATTCCACTTGGAGTAAAGAATCCACCACTTCACTGGTATCTTGTGTTTCACTTCTTCCTTCATCAGAACCACTAGCCTCTTCTTTCCGAAGTATTGAGAGAAAACAAACAAAACATTCTGTATGACAACATCTGTTGCAAGTTTTGGGAGTCAGCATTCTTACCCTTGGAGCACTCCAGTTGAGTTTAGGAAAAACACTGCCACCCAAGGAACTTATTGCTTCCTGAACTTTAGCTGTGAACTCGGGAAATTCTGGTGCCTGAATGAAGAACAACAGCAAAAATATAAATTTCAATACATTTAATAGTGAGGTGTAGCCATCTTCTAAATACTACTAGAAATACATATTGCATTAGAAATAAGTCCAAAATCAGTATGACCCCCAGGAACATAGTGTACAATAAAATCACTTAAATAAATCACTTTCTCAAATCTGTCATTCTTTCAAGCAGAGAAAACTGAAAATCCTCCCAGTTCTCACTCTCATTACTAGGAAGTATCATGAACTCCAGGAGAAAACCCAAAACATCACAACAGTCACCATGAGATCTGCAACAGCTGGCAGAAATACAGGTCAAATCACCAAACCTTAAATCCTTACCTGTTGGTTTATATCCTGTGGTAGATTATTGTATACAAATAAGATCCAGTAATATTTAAACTTCTAAAGAGTGATTTTAGAATTAAACATATCTTTATCAATTCCTAGGCAATCTGAATGACAGCTGCTCATTTAAGCTCAAGTTTTATAAAATGTTAGTAATACTTGAACTAATCAGCTCTTAAATTAGGTCTTAAAGTAGCTGCTTAACAATATATTGATTCAAAAGGAGGACACACTGCAAAGGTTGGACTAGAAAACCTTGCCTTAGAAAGAACATTGAAAATATAAGATTGAGGTTAAAAAAACCCCAACTCTTCAGGTTGCTCTAAACTCTACCCTGAATGTGGTGCTACAGAAAAAAAAACAGGTTGCTGACCTCTAAAATAATATGAAAGGATTTGAAGCATATGTCAAAGATTTTTCATGTACCAGGATTTATAGCAAGAACTATATAGGAACACTATTTCTGCCTATTTTTAAACTCAATTCAAAAGTAACTTCTATGCTAAAGCTAATTGATGCCTCTTAAACAACAAAACCCTCACAGCCATACAAGTGAATAAAAAACCTCATACATTCTGGCGTCTCCTCACTGCAGCTTCCCCAAATGCAAACACTTTAAAAAACCTTCTCACATTTTAGTGCAGTGACCTAGACTGAACTTCAAGCATTCTGAACCTTTCCTTCATACATTACCTAGTCTCTATGGGAAACTACACTTGGAAAACTGAAAAAAAACACTTCTCTAATTTTATTTTTAGACTTTCAGTCAATTCTAGAAACTGTTCCTGCAAGAAGTAAAACTCTTCATCCACTGCATTCTAATTCAAGCTTCTCTTGTTTTGACAGGAATCAGGAGTCCTACTATATATGTAATACCAGCACATTCTAAGCCTCCTTGGGAAAATGTTACCAATGTGTCACTTGATTAACACAAGGAGATAAATATACACACAAGAGGAAAGTTCTACAACTGCATAAACAAGCTGGACTCCATCATTTCCTGAATTTTGAATGCCTGGCTTTGTAGCCATTAATATTAATGCAAGTTACTCTAAAAACAGAATTTTCTGCCCCTCCACTTCCCTCATGAGGAAGCTGTAGACTTACCTAGATACACTAGAGTCCTTTGCCCTGTGCTCTTCTGACAGGTAAATACCTCTTAATTATGTATTTCCTTACTGTGTTCTACATTTTTACAGAACCTGATTCAAAACTCTGGTATTACTTATTTAGCATCATTACCATGAGCTTTGCAAACCATATGATGGATCCTAAAATCTTTATTTAAAATATAATTTACAATTTAAGGAATCTAGGTTATCAAAGGTTAAATATTTGAACAGAAGATTAATCAGTGTGCACAAATTGGAAATGTATTAGTTTTAAACTCTAGGCTATAAATTCTGTGCTAGCAGAAGCACCACTCAAAGCAGGGTTGCTGTGATTATATGGCACCTAATCCAACATGAGCAATTCCACAACCTGATGAACATTAAGGGAGCTAAAGGACTGAAGTCAGAGCATCAATGGCAGACAAGTGCCTTGAGTTTTTTTAACTTGGACAGTGACAGGGCAACAGCAAATTTAAAAAAAAAAGATGTAAGAAAAAGATCAAGAAAGCCTGGTTTGCATATATTGTGATCTTGATTCTATGTGCAAGGAGACCATAAAGACAGGAAAAGAAAAAAAATTAAAGAGAGAGATGTACTTAGAAGAAATAATGGCACATCAAGAGAAGAGCTGTGAAGATTGAGCTGCAGGGGCTTTGTTTCTTCTGCATCCAGTCTGATTAAATAATTTGGAGACACTCAAAGTGGTGAAAATGAAAGACAGCTATATTTAGAGCTGTACTGCAGTTCATTTCCTAGAGTCTAACAAGTGTATGATTGTTGGGGATGAAGAAAAGTGTTTTATTTTAGTTAAATAAAATTAAGCCAGCAAAACTTTTTTGAAGTTACAGACATCTACACTGCCATCCATCTAAAATGTTCTGAAAAATGTTAAATATAGCAAGAGATATCTCTAACCAGCAACAAGTTTGTATCACAAGGCTGCAGAAAGGAAACTGCTGACAAACCCACAGTGGGCTTGTCAGGACCTTACCTTAAGTGTTGTAGTGTTCTCATCATCCGACCACTGATCAAAATAAGAACAAACCAAAGGTTACCAGTTACCTGAGCCATTCTTTATAATTTATGAGAACATCAGAATTCATGCAGCCTCTTACAACATGCAGATCAAAGCATTGCCCTGGACAGCATAACATCACCATCCTGCAATTATTTTGGCTGTAAAGTAAGACAGGAAAAACACTATATACAGCAGAAGTACTACTCTGAAGTATTGATAAGAAGATACCTGTATATATTTCAGTTGTGATTTATATCAGAAAGATGGACATTTTAGAACTCAGTCTTCCCTATCTACAGCTTGTCTCCAGCTCCAGCACTTCCATCCTTAGATCCATGATCCATTAGTTTTACTTTTATTTCTTTTTCATCTCCTTGTTGTACCATCTGTCACCTTGTACTTACAAGATTTTTCAGTGTTTTCCCTCTAGAATGGCCTTCTGAGTTATTATGGCCTCAGAAACTTTCACTATTTCTTGAAGTAACTACTCCAAATGTACTCCTAATTTTTCAGGGCATGAAACAGCATTAAGTTCAATTTCAACATTCTCCATTCGTTATTACAAATGCACTTATCAAGAAATGAAAAATAAAAAAAGTCTTCTGCGAAAGAGCATAGAAAGATTTTAAACTTTCCCTGACTTCACAGCATAAGTGATCACATTTCTACGTCATGGCAACTACCACATGATAATTATTTCTGTGAAGGACTCTCCACACCTATAAATTATGCAGAAAAAGTTATACATTCATATTTTTCTCGAGAGATTTGACATTAATTTGCATTTTAGACTGACCTGTATCTCCTCTGCATCATCACTCCCCTCCTGAGCATGACTTGGTGGGTCTTCTCTGAAACAAAAAATTAACAGGAAAAAAAATTAAGCACAGAAGTTTGACTTGACCATGTCCATTACATTTCCAGTTCTTGATGTCAAAATGTTTTCATAAGAAGATTAAACCTCAAAACCCTGGTAGAGAAAAATCAGAGAAGCCAGTACTGAAAACTGAAGACCAAATAGCTGGTATTAGGCCTAGGTCCTACTCTGAAGACTTTGCTTCTTTCAGATTAGCAGATCAGTTTTTGCTCTAAAATACTGTAATTGAAGCTTTTCAACACTGTTAATGATTGTTTTCCAATTTTACTGTACTCTGACACAAACACAAATTGATTTTTTTAAAATAAGTTCAATTTAAATTATGCTTTGCCTCCATACTCCCTTTCCAAGTAAAAATTCATAAGCCTTGAGTTTCAAATGTTGACCTGTGAATTTCTGGCTCTGAATAGAAAATGTCCTCACACTCAGCATACAGACAAAAGAAGATCCTATGGAAAGTGGAGAGTGTAGCAAACAGTGCAAGGTCAAATGTACATCCCTGCCAAAAGTCAATTCTTAGACAAGCTGAGTTTCTGCAGTCCCTCAATGCACTTCCATAGGGATTAAACCATCAATACAATTTTTGAGATCTAGAGGTCAGATAGGGTGCACTGAAGGTTAGAAGCAATCTTGGCCTTGACTGCAAGAAGATCACATTCACTTATAGCTAAGAAAATCCAACTCAGAGAAAAAATGGTTTTTAAAAGGGATTTTAACTGCAAACATCTGAAAAATGTCGTTTAAGTCAATCATACAGCCGTCCATTACTCCATGGAAGACAACAAAACTGTAGAACACAGCTGTTAAGTCAAACTCCCAATTTCAGCTTTTCTGAAGGCTTATTAAAATGAACAGTTGCTGCTAAATAAATTGCACAATTCTGCGGAAGCAGGTGACAATACTACTTTGGATCCAAAATGGTTTAAAAAACAATTCTAATTTTCTGGATACCCTTTAATAAGGAAAAGAATTTAGAAATTAAAAATTAAACCCTTTCTTCTTTACAAGGTGTTTAAACAGCTTCAATTTTTATATAAATTGATATCTGATAAATCAGACCAAGCTCCCTTTCACTCACAGCCTCAGTGGTTGCTCTGCAAGGTGCAAACTACCAGTTAGGGAATCATGTGTGATTGGACTGATTTCTGAGTTTGATCATTAACAAGATGCATGCAGCAACCATTTCACAAGGAAGCAACACAGTGAGATCCTATGCAGAAACAAAGGGCAAGGCCTGTGTTCTTACCAGCTATTCCTGCCATCTATCCACCTCATTCTTCTGCATCCAAAATCCTGGCATGGGTGTTCATACAGGATATTCAGCTTTGTCATATGCGTGGATTACCCATATGCAAATGATTATATCAAATGTTACTAATTATTGAGTTTGTATATAGCTTATTTTATTGAGAATTAAGCTCAGGTAATGTCACTTCATTCCTAGACTGGCATTGGACAGGTCAAGCCTGTGAACTGGACCCAACTAGATCCAAAGAACCAAACACAAACCAGCAGCTGAGCATCCCAGGGACTGGTACACTCCCCAGAGAAAGGTAGAGAAAAAAATGAAAGGACTGTGTCCACTTGGTCTAGAATGAATTGTAGTTCATGGATTTTAGGATCTGCTTCAGGCACCAGCAAATCCAGCTGTACTAACAACAGTCAGCCCATTCACATGCTCACACAGTGTGAGGTTTACTGCAGTCACACTGGTCACATTTAAAAACTCATTATGCTCAATACAATATGTATATACAAAATGGTGCTGTGACTATAAAATGGCATTAATACTTGGAAGGTGGGGAGAAAACACACTTTTACCTTCCAGAAACCACCAGTGTTCCATCATCCAGCAAATATTCTTTCACATTCTCTGGCAGGGGAAGTATAACACTGGAAGAAATGTGAAAATCTCTTTAATACCTTATTATTACTTGTTATAATAAAATCCGAGTGGAATAAAAGAATTTGGTTTTTTTTCATAGCACATACCCCAACAATGCTATGTTTTATCCTCTAACATTATGGAAGAAAATTCTCTTTCACCCATCTTATCCCTCACCCAAAAGAAGCAATGCCCATTTTCTCTCCAGGGAAGCATAGGACAAAAATTTTAGTTGAAACACACAAAAATGCCCCACTCCTTCAAAGCTCTAAGAAATTCCAAGTAAAATTGTGTGCAGCTTGTGAGGAGACAACATGTTGCTCAAACTAAAGGTTTTCCTTCTGAAATCCCAATCAAAATTTGCCTGTGCCACGCTAATGTTCCAAAAATGCAGGACTATCACTAAACTTACCAAAAATAAGCCTGTGTTAAACACTAAGAAAGATAAAAGATCAAATACGTTGATTACTAAAAGCATGATGTCAGCACTTTTTGATCCAAGGCGGCAACTATCTCGACTTTCCCGAGCTACTGGTATTTCTTGTAACTATCTCACAACCTGCAGCAGCACCTTAGAAACTGCAGATATTCCAATGGCTTCCAGAAATACACAGAAACACCAAGCTGGCCACTTGGGTTGGACTTGTTCAGTTACAGTTTAAGTAGGCAAGTAGGAACAGCAGTGTGGATCGCAGGATGTGGATAATAGGAGCAGTGTGGATATCTCCTGATGCTCAGCATGGAGTCCCACCAGGAGAGCAGGGAGCACAGGGTTACATGGCCTGCCCCAGGGCTTCCCAAAACACTCCCTTGGGATGTAGAGACAAGACCCCAGCCCCTGAGACTGTGGCTGATGGCTCAATCAATCCTTCACCACCACTCCAGCTCTGCCCCACACAGGTCCCCTCTATCTCACCCAACCCTGCCCCAACACAAGCTCATTTTCACCCCAGCCCAGCCCCACAGAATCCCAGAATGGGTCAGGCTGGAAGGGAGCACAGGGCTCATCTGCTCCGACCTCCCTGCTCAAGCAGAGCCATCCCAGAGCACATGGCACAGGGTTGTGTCCAGACAGTTCTGGAACATCTCCAGTGAGGGAGACTCCACAGCCTCTCTGGACAATCTGTTCCAGTGCTTGGTCACTGCCCAGGACTGAAATTCTTCATGTTCAGGTGGAACTTCCTGGGCATCAGTTTCTTCCCTTTGCCTGCTATTGCAGACACACCAAGCAGAGCCTGGTCCATCCTTTGGCACCCCTTTTTTAGATATTTATATGCATTAATGAAGTCCCCTCTCAGTCATCTCTTCTTCCTTCAACTACCTGAAGGGAACTTGAAGGAAAGATGGAACAAGACTATTTACAAGAGCTTGTACTGACAGCACATTGGGAATGGGTTCAAATTGAGAGAGAGTTTATTTAGATAGATTTTAGAAAGAAATTTTTTCTTGTGAGTGTGGTAAGGCCCTGGCACAGGTTGCCCAGAGAAGCTGTGGCTGTCCCATCCCTGGAGGTGCCCAAGGCCAGGTTGGAAGGAGCTTGGAGCAACCTGGTCTAGATTTTAAGGTGTCCTTGCCCGTGGCAGAGGATTGGAACCAAACGATCTTTAAGGTCCCTCCTAACCCAAACCATTCTGTCATTCCCTGCACAGGCACAGCTCCCTCAGCTTTTCCAGTCCCTTAATCATACCCGTAGCCCTGCACTGGACCCATTCCAGGAGCTCCACGTCCCTCCTACTCTGCGGAGTCCAGAACAGAACACAGCACTCCAGGTGAGCCTCAGTCCCCAGGGCTGAGGGGAGGGGCAGGATACTCTCCCTCGCCCCACACTGCTCCCACCCGGCCGCACACTCGTCCTTACCCCACACCGCTCCCCCACGGCCGCACCGCCTCTCCCAGGCCCCGCCGCCCCTCACCGCCCACACCTGCGGATGGTGACGGCCTTGAAGAGCGGGTACCACACAGAGAACTGGCAGTGCGCCACCTGCTCCTNCCCTCCTAACCCAAACCATTCTGTCATTCCCTGCACAGGCACAGCTCCCTCAGCTTTTCCAGTCCCTTAATCATACCCGTAGCCCTGCACTGGACCCATTCCAGGAGCTCCACGTCCCTCCTACTCTGCGGAGTCCAGAACAGAACACAGCACTCCAGGTGAGCCTCAGTCCCCAGGGCTGAGGGGAGGGGCAGGATACTCTCCCTCGCCCCACACTGCTCCCACCCGGCCGCATACTCGTCCTTACCCCACACCGCTCCCCCACGGCCGCACCGCCTCTCCCAGGCCCCGCCGCCCCTCACCGCCCACACCTGCGGATGGTGACGGCCTTGAAGAGCGGGTACCACACGGAGAACTGGCAGTGCGCCACCTGCTCCTTCTTCATCCTCCTCTTCCTCCTCCTCCTCCTCAGCCCGGCCGCTCCCGGAAGCTCCCGCTCCGCCCGGAACCTCCCGCGCAGCTCTGGGCGCCGCCCGGCGCCATCGCCGGCGCACAGCGCCCGGCTCCGCCCCCGCCGCCTCAGCGCTGCCCGGTGCGGGCCCCGCTCGGCAGCAGCGCCTCGGAGCCTCCCACAGCGCTGCCTTCGCTCTGCCCTGCCCCGAGCCAAGGAATGGCTGAGTAACGTCGTATCCTTGTAGGTTCTGCTGTCCTCCCTGCGCCCGCGTGTGCCCTGCATGGAGCTGTTTCATAGACTCATAGGATGTTAAGGGGTTGGAAGGGACCTTAAAGATCATCCAGTTCCGATCACCCCCTGCCATGGGCAGGGACACCTCCCATGAGACCGGGTTGCTCAAGGCTTTATCCAACCTGGTATCTACAGCTCCTTGGGCAATCTGTTCTGGTGTCTCACCACCCTCACAGTAAAGAATTTCTTCCTAATATCTCACCTAAATTTTTCCTCTTTGAATTTGTACCCATTACTCTTGGTTCTACCACTACAGTTCTGATAAATAGGCCCTCTCCAGCTTCCCTGTAGCTCCTTCAGGTACTGGAAGGTGCTCTGAGGTCTCCACAAAACCTTCTCCAATTTTCTCAGCCTGTTTTTGTAAGGGAGGTGTTCCAGTCCCCTTATCAACTTCGTGGCCTCCTCTGGACTTGCTCCAACACTTCCGTGTCCTTGTAATGTTGGGGACACAGAACTGTGCACAGTGCTCCAGGTGGGCTCTCATAAGGGCAGGGGAGAGGGGCAGAATCTTTGGATGCAGCCCAAGACATCTTTGGCTGTCTGGGCTGTGAGCGCACATTGTCAGCTCGTGTTAAGTTTTTAATCAACCACAATTTAATTTTGTTCAGTCCCAAGTCAAGCATTAACAGAGTAGTATGGGGGATTTTTAAGCCCTATGGTTCAGCTGTTATGTCCCCTGCGTGGCATTGTTTCTATTTGGTTTCCTCCTGTGCTGTCACATCTGCAGTCTGGGGGTGTCTCCCCTAGCTGTGTGACACCTCAGCTGTTGGAAAGTTTGATAACACCATGGGGCTGCCTCTAACCCTCTTCTGCTTCTGTGAAATAATCCTTGTTTGCTCTGCAGTTACTTGTCCATATTTTATTTGGCAGTCAGTGGGTCATCCATGATTCTAGATACCATGATAAAAATGAAACATTCTCCTGCTACTTTTCTCCCTCCCCTCAACTTAATTGCTACTTAATTGATTTTGTTTCTAGAATTGCAGCACTAACGTGCAACTAACAAGTTTAAAGTGCCTTAGGAGTCTTTAATGATGTTTATCTTCAGCCTAGGTATCTCAGATTGCTGTTGGTTAAATTGTGCATAAAATGTTGCCAGTGTCTCTTTCGCACATTCTTTATAAGGAAATCTGTATTTCATTTGACCTTGGGCTTGAGTTTGCCATGGGACCCCCATTGCTGAGCTTCCATTAAATCTGGTTGCTGTCAGCTGGAATGTGTGTTTGGATCAGTGTGTCTTCTGAAAAGTGATTTAGGAAAGCTCATCCATCTATCTAAGTGTTAATATTGAAGTGTAGTTCTGATATCTTGACTTCTCTCTCGAACTGATTCACAGACCTTGGTTGGCTTAAGATTTTAACTGCTGGGAAGGATAATTTGGGAACTGTAGAATGGCTGGATGCTGCCTTGAAAGGAAGCCACTCAATAAAGGAATAAGCAATGGGAATAAACTTACATGTTTTATAAATGGCATGGCTTTTTCAGGACAGAATTTGACCCCAGTTTGAAATAAATGGAAGAAGTAGCATGATTTGCCAGCAGTATACTGTAACACTGGGCACAAAAACTACCAGACAAAGTCGAAAACATTTATTTTTCCCCATAATTGATTCCAGTGCTCTTGATTCATGTTAAGGCAGCTGATAAATGTGGGCACTTTGACATATTCTTAAGATTGCATTTATAACTATTAAAAATGTGTATTCATAGAGCTCATGTAATCCTAAGTCAGGTAGCCAGGTTCTCAGGCTGCTGTATCAGCTGCATTGGATTTTTAACTCAAATGAACTCATATTTATATGCAGAGGGAATTTTATGAGATAGAAGAACTGCAAGACAAGGCATGTTCTGAAAGCTAAATAGGCCTTTGGAAACCTCACATCTCAGTGTTAAATTTAATTTTCAGTTGCAGCTAATTTTGTTTATGAGCAAGAGATGTTGCCATCCTTGACAGCATGACTAACGTAAGATGCCAGAATTGCAGCCTTCATTTAACCAAACAGTATTTCAGCTTTCTAACAGCAGAAATTCTCACGTCTATACCGCCAACTGAATCTGGACAAAAATACTGTTTTGGTGGAACTTTTAAAAATGTTACTATATGTAGAGTTACTGCACCCACTTGTGGAGGAGACCCAAACTACAGAAGGTGGGATCGATCAGTGTTCTCCTCTCTTTGAGCTGTTCACCCATTTTAGGTTTTAGTGATCATTCAAACCACTGAAATGGTACATTTGTTGTTGTTGTTGTTGTTTTAAGTAGCAAGTCACCACTGAATCTCTCAGGAGAGAACAAGCTGTTTTGAAGATAGGTTCTGCCATGAGATGAGGTTCTAGTATTTTTTTTCATGGTACGACTGTGGTAATTCACATTTGAGAAAGCTACACTGATGTTTGTGCAGAAGGATTAGTGTGATCAACGGAACAGGATTTCCTGTGAGGGGAGAGTAAAAGAGGAAGACTTAGCCTGATCCAAAGACAACTTTAACAAGGCTATGGTTCACTCTCTACTCCTCATGTATTTATATTGACAATGCAAAAGGCTATAATTCTTTCCAAATGTAGCAGGTGAATTTGCTGTAGCTGAGCATGTAAGGTTTTTGTGTTTTTAAAGACATCACACAGAGCCCCCTTTGACTTTTTCTCCTGGACTGTGCTTCTTTTGCCTATGTTTGGTGGAAAGCTTAATCTTGTATTTGAGAGTCACAGCATGAGACCATGGCCATTGTCCAGATAAAACTCTTCAATCCTAAGAGAAGGAAGTTCCAAACATTGGAACAGCTGACTGAACTGAAGTGGGATAGAAACTGGAACACAAGCAACTGAACAGTTTTTCGTACAAATAGTGGTAAGGTAGATAATAAAACTATGTAGTTTTGAAAAGGAGCTTCATTACTTTAAGAGAATATTATAGAACATTTTTTTGAAGGAACAGAATTTGGTTTAACAGGTCAGAGTTTCTTTTCCAGACTTGATAAAATCAATCTGCACCTTTGACCTCTATAACCTGCTTCATCCAAAACCACTTTCCTAAGACTTAAGAAAGAGCCTGCCCTATGTAGAGACCAAGGAAATGGTTTCATGTACTTTAGTTTTACTCCTGCTGATAAGCAGAAATATTTAGTCCCACTTGTTCCTTTTAACTACTGACTGCAAGTAAATGTGAGTCCAGTATGTAAGAAAGCTGATTGTTGGCTCTTTCGTGTTTCATAAGTGTGCAACAGATGTTACCATAAAAGGATGAAGTTGAAGTGAAAAATGAAAGTGCTAAAGTTGGATGTGACAGAAAGGGTTTTCACACACTTTGGTACTGTTCATTGCTAGAGACCACACAGAGCCCTGTTAATCCATAGCTGAAGTGATGGAAAGATTCTTTTTGACTTTATGGAAAGTTTATGACCATCAATGCTATGGATGATTGAGATCTTTAAGATTATCTCATCTCATTTCTCCTGGTGTTTAAACTGATTTGTTTCTTTTCACTTACTTTTGCTTATGATTCATGATGATTTTCAGGACTTCAGTATTAAGTTAATATCAGAGATGGTTTCCCTGGTATAAGTTTCTGTGCTGAAAGTGCCCCGTAGTTCCACAGTGATGCAGGGTCAGTCTCTAATACATTTTTTTTTTCTGCTGCCTGCTGTGTCTTTAGGCTGGAACTGGATAGAGAGAGTGCATGAGCTCACTTTCCTGGGGATGCAGGCTGAGGCCCTGAGCTGCAGGTGCAGAGCCTTGCTTTGAGCATTTTTTAATGAAAATGCTGCCTTTTGCATGGTGTTGGGCACATCATTCCCAGTAAGAGACTGACATGCCATGGTCACACCAGCCCCACGTGCTGCACAGACTTGCAACACACATGTAGTTTTTTGACCTTGTTTTTTAGTGGAAGGATTGAGTCATTTACGTGTTTATTTGTGATGTCAGGTGGAGGTAGGTTCTAGTTCTGACTTTTAATAGCAAACAATTTTTACTACTGAAGTCCTCTTGGTATAAGGTTTTTTTTGAACTTTCACAGTGGAGTGCAGAGTCTTGTTGTTCAGACACTGTTGACAGAGCATTTCACCCAGATTAGAATGAAACAATCTGAAACGGATTGTCTGTATGTGTGTCTGACATTTGAATAGTTAAGAAAAGTGTCTTCAGCTGGCATAGCTACCTGACAGCTGATAGGACTATTAAAAGTATGCAAGTCAGGGATTTGACCCAAATTTACATTTCTCCTTTGAATTATTCGACTCTGAAATCACTGGGTGGAGCTGAAAACATGAACTGAACTTGCCCTCACACGTCCCTGACTTTCTCCAACAAACTATATTTGTTAATTTACGGTGCAGAAATGAACCTTTTAACTTGACACTGAAAGCAAATATTGATTTTGTTTCATATATATCTGGACTTTGCACAGGAGGGGAAAAACCTGACATTCCTGAAAATGGCAGCTGAGACATCCACAGAAGTTGCAAAAACAGCTAAACAATTCGTCCTTAAGGAAGAGGTACAGCATGCGTGGGTTTGACACTTTTTGTTGTTAAATAACAATTATTTGTGAGTTTGTGAGTGCAGAGTACAAAATGCTAGAGAGGCTGTATGTTCATGAAAACCTATTCAATTGATGAAACACTTCTTCCTGATTGTCAGAGAGTTTTAAAAGATGTGAAATTCCTCTTTATTGAAATAATGATACAAATTATCCATGAGGAGAGAGAAATCTACAGTGTTGCATTATTTCAAGCTGCTTCTCTTTTTTTTCTGATTTTGCATCTATTTCTTGTATTGTCTGTTCAGGAGGTTTTTAAATGTTCAGAAATAATGCTGATATCTCTGGGAGACTTTACAAATTGGTGGGGTATGAAACTCAGCAACAGATTTCAAAGTGTTCTGTTTCTTTAAGGTGGTGAACCACCAAGGGTTGCTTTAACATTAAGGATTGTACCATGTTTTATGTTTTCTGAAAGGATTTGAATTTAGATAATTGCCGTTTCAAAGACATCAGTGAGGAAGTAGTAAGAATAATACCAGTCCTAAGAAAGGATTTTGGAGGTACTTCATTCTTATTAAAAGCATTTTCACCCTAAAGTGCCTGTATTTCTTTCTGTTACCTTTAAAGTGAACTCTTAATTTTTGTTGTGAAGGCAGGTTTGGCAGTGTCCTGCTCTTGTTATAACACAAATATAGTTTCTTTTACTTGTTCTTCATGGAGTGAACACACTCTTGTAATTTTTTCCGGTTTCAAGGTACAGGGAAAGAAGAGATTTGTTTGGATTATGTCTTTTCTCTTGGGCATTTTTTTAATATGAATATTTCACAAGCATAAAGGATTTAATTTTTGTAATATTGTTGGGTTTCCTATTAAGAGCTGGGTTTTTTGCAGGCAGCATTTTCATTTTATCCTCTTTTGGTTTGGTTTTTGTATAGGTTTTTTATTGCTTTCTTTGTTTGGTTCGTTGTTGTTTGGGGTTTTTTTGTAATGTTTCTTAGTTGTTCTCCTTTTTTAAACAATGTACTCTTTGGTATCACTGGAAATTTATAATTAGATCTTACATATTTTAAGCTATTTACTTTTTTCAATCATCATGTGGGCTTAATACAGGAAAGTATTTACCCTCTTTCTGCCAGTGGCTCTTATATCAGAAGTGGTTCTGTAACTGTGCAGTAACAGTGTGGTCTGATGCTGAAATGTCTGCCATGAAAGTGGCAGCTGATCTTACTTCATTCTTCCTTTTTCTGGGAAGGCACATTCAGGCTGTTATAAGCAGATGTTTTTTGCCCATCAAAGTAATAGACAAAGCAATAAAAATAACTCATTTTAAAACAAGTTACAGTAAAAGAAGCAGAATGCTAGGCTAATATCTAGGGATTCTTCTCTTTTAAATGAATTACATAAAAGATGAGGAAACATCATAGGGAAAATAAACTCATTTAGCCCAGAAAAGACACTGGTCATAGTGTTAATGCCAAGCACTCACTCAGCAGCTCTCAGAATCCTAAAGGGGCAGGTATGATGTATCACTCTCACAGCTGCAGAAAACAGCAGTTTCACAAGGCCACAGTCTGGGATCAGGGCAAGAAAAGTTTCAGGGTGGTTTGGTCTTGCATGCTGAGCTTTTGGGCTGTGCTCGCTGCCACGGGGGCACTCGTGAGCACCAGTGTAGATAAAGTCTCTGCAGCCCAGAGACCCTTTTGCAGCTGATATATTACCCTTGCAAAGTCCTACTAAAAAATGAGGACTTTGCAGTACATAAAATCCCACTGAATTCATCAAAACTTGGTTGTAAAACTCATGTTAAGAAAATCTACTGTCTTGGGGTTATATTTTTATTCATAGTCATGAATTTAGACTGATTTTTTTTTTTTTCTGTTTTAGCAACAGGAATGCTGTTGCACATTCCTGCATGTGGTGTGATGCTGAAATTTGTCTTCAAAAGAACCTAAAAATAGTTGTGTTGTTTCTCCCAATTCTTTGGGATAAATTTTGTAATGTATTTAACAAAGAATTCTTTATTTTAGGTAATTGTAGAAAGACAATGGTTGAAGCTTGCAGAAACAACTTACACTGATGCCTTTGGGAAAACCAGGTAATTGCCTCTCTGGTATTCCAGATTGCCAATTGTACAGACTGGCCCTGGGCTAGAGAACATGAACATTACAAACACATCACTCGACACAAGATGAGAGCTATTCGTCGTGAGGTTCCTTCAGAGTTCCTGCTGTTGAGAGAAGAGAATCTTACTCTGTCAGATGTGCCAGCACTGGGATTGAATTTGGCTCCTAAATCCTCTTGGGCACATTGGACCTGGATTGTGTTGCATTTCCAGTTCTTTGGAAAGATGCTACACAGAAGCAAGTTCTAGCTGTGCAACTGCTCTGTGACAATCAGAGAGTCCATCCTGTGGCTTTTCTGCTTCTTCATTATGGGCTCCTTTTTCCCTGCTGGTGGTGCTGGATCTTGCATATTATTGACAAATTAATGTCCTCTTGTATGTTATCATTTCTGTCCAATTCTTTTGTACTCTTTAGTTTTGCTGTATTTATGTAGGTGTTATGGCTTTAGTTCCCTCCCCTTAATGTGTTAGATTCTGTACTGGTTGCTTTCTCTAGTGCCTCCCAGTTCATCAGCAGAGTATCCTCTTAAAATTAGCAAGATTGGATCTTTTGTGTAACTAAAATTAACTATTTTCTCTCTCCCTCCTTAAGTAGGCAAAAGAAAACTGTGCTATAGACATTTTATAGTGCCAGTGTATGACAGGGCCTGCCTATGGCCTGCTGCTTCTTACAAAACCTCACTGTGTGATGGTACATTTTGCTTTAAATGAAAGTAGCAAGGGTAGAAGATTATTTATGTATTCATTTGTTCTTTTCTCTGTTTAAACAGAACTTGGGAAACCGTAAAGCGTACTGGCAACAAAAAGGGAGTTACAGCTGATGGTAAGAATTGGTGGCTTTTTCTGTTTGCATTTTTTCCTGGTAAAGTCCTTCTGATAAGCTGACAATGCAGATTTCAAGCTGATCTGTTCCTGAATGAATGAGGATGGGGAACGGGTGGCTTGGCAGAGCTGGCTATACCCCTGAGCTAATGAAATGCTAACTTAACTGCTGAAGAATCAGAACCTTACTGGTGGGAGTGCTTTCCCAAGATCATTGTTTTCACTTTAAAATGATGGGGCACTTCCAAAGAAATCAGGGGTGCCCTGACACAGACTAGCTCACAAACTGGTGATTGGGTCTGCTGTTAGGGGCCAAGGGGCTCTTTGGGACATAATTCAGACATTTAGAGTGTAGTAGAGAGTTCCCTACTGAGGCTTTCAAGCAATTTCTGTAGGCAGGAGAGCTCTTCCCTGAGGCTGTCTTGCTTGGTATGTGTGCCTCTGGCTTGCTGAGGAGCTTTGAAGATCTCTCACCATGCATGATATAAAGAGCTTAAATTCATCATTCAGGATTCTGGAGCAGGCATCTCAACATTGAATGCTCAGAGTAGCAGCCAAGATCATTTCCAGATCTGGCACTAGAATCTCACTTTCTGCTGCATTCACATTCCACGTCCTTGTGTCTCCCGTGGCTGTGGTAGGTGTAGCAGTGATAGCAGTGCTACAGAGAACCCTGCACTACGACTGCATTGTCCTGGTGAAACAGTTCAGGCCCCCAGTCAACGGCTACTGCTTGGAATTTCCTGCAGGTAAGTGGCTGAAACACTGGAAGGAGTCACATATGGTTCTGGTTCAGTGTGTTTAGATGTGCTTGGAGTGTCAATCTTTATGTATTTTATAGGTTGTATGTATTTTATAGGCTAGACTTGATGATCTCCAAGGTCTTTTCCAACTTGGTTGATTCTGTGATCTTAATGAAGCTCTAGCTAGAAAACCGTGCTGAGCTCCACATGCTATTCCAAAATAGGAATATTGGATAATGAAAAAACCAAAATAAGCTTGTTTTAGCAGATTGGAGAAAATTCCCTCCACTTCTCCTTTCTCTAAGAGTCAAAGCTTTCAGCTTCTTTCCCTCATGAGAATATTAATGCCATTTTTGGGGAAGGCAGCATGATTCTGTAGATAATTGGTTAAGGATGTGGGCAGCAGCATAATGAATCCAGGGACTGGAATCCTTCCTAACACGTATCCCTCTGTAAAGACAGAGTAGTGAGGATGTTTCCCCTCTTCCATAAAGCTTGATTAGATCTCAGGATGGATATTGCAGTTAAGTGGAAAGCTTTTAATTGTTTGTGTGTGTTATGTATCTCCCAGGCCTCATTGAGGAAAACGAGTCAGCAGAAAGTGCTGCGCTTCGAGAGCTGAAGGAAGAAACTGGGTACAAGGGGGAAGTGATTGAATGTACTCCAGGTCTTTGCTTTTTTAAAAATTTTTTCCCACCAAAGCTAATTCTGTCTTGATGGCTACTCTAAATGTCTGAAATGTTCTAAACCAAAGGGAGAATCCAAGCAGCAAATATTATTGACATTAGCAGAGTAGCATCTCATGGCTGTGAAAGTTTGGTCATTGATGTGAATCAGTTGCTGAACTTCTGTTTGAAGTTTGATGTCTGTAGGGAGGAAATTGCTATTAATTAAGATCCTTTACACAAAACCCAATTACTCAAGCTGTGATTTGGCATTTTAGTGTAAAGGTCTAAATTGCTGGACTTCTTAGAACAGCATTTGTGAACTTAGAAAAAAAGAGCTGCATGATGCAGAGGTCACCCTTCTGTCAGCTGTGGGGAGGTGACAGTACTTGTGGGGAGGTGACAGTACTTGGGTTCTCCAGCTGGAAAGAAGAGAGTAATTGGAGTAAATTCAGAGATCCTTTGGAACATGATTGTTGCAATCCTATGCTTCCTACATAAGATAAAATGAAGGCAAAATGAGGATCATAAATCAAACTTGAGAAGGTGAGGTGAGGCAATTTAGGATTTTGAGGAAATGTCATTGCAATTGAGTCTTGTCTCTCAGTTATTGGGTACAACTGCATGCTGGGGATTGGGAGAGGCTGGAGACAGGTGATGGCAAAATTAGACTCCAGCAGACTGAGGAAGTCTGTAAGGGATAGTTTACAGTAAATCTTTAGTCTATGGAATGGAAAGTAAATTTGGCTGTGAAAACAAGTCTTACCAGGGATCTGTGAAAGAGCTGAGAGTTACAGAAACATTACTTCTAAGAATATGTGAAGACCAAGTTTTCGCTACTCTTACAGCACAAATGTCTGTCAAATATATATTCTCCTATTGTATCACATTTCTGTGAAAGCTTTTGTTAAAATGTCAAGGTGCCTGACTCCTGCTCTGAAAAATGAATCTCTCCATGTGCTTGTTGGCAGCTCTGTACTTGGACCCAGGAATCTCAAACAGCACAACACACGTCGTGAGCGTCATCATTAATGGAGATGAGGCTGAGAACACAAGACCTAAGCAAAACCTTGGTGAGTTTTGTACCGTGTATTTGAAAATTTTGAGAAGATAATAAAACAATGGGCTTAAAACAATTAACCCCACCACTTCATCTCTTCTGTCTTACCTGATTTGGATACTGCACATCCTTCCAATCACTTCCTGCAGTCTAGATGAGCAGGGTGTGTCTTTGCTGAGTTCACTGGGGAAGCCCAGATGCGAAGTGTCAGCTGCTGGCACGCTCAGAATAAAACTTTTCAGTGCCAAATTTCAGTGAGGGCCATAAGCACTTGTTAACCTAGATACAGCTCTCAGTTGTAGCTTCACTCTGGAAGTAATTGCAGTGTCACTCACAGTCAGCCATCAAATGCTTTTTAATTGTAAACTCTAGTGTGTTTCAGCCCCTTAACTCACTAGTTTTTTCACTTGCAGATGATGGAGGTACGTAATGTGGCTGTGATCTCATTGACAATAAGGTCAAGCGTGATTCTTCGTATGGCAAGTTTTACTTAGAAAAAGTCAGTTAAAACTGGTTTTTATTTGTGCTTGGGTAATCTCCTGACCCTAAACAAATGTGCCTGAGGTTGACTTTGGCCTAGATGCAAATTCTTGTGGGGCATTATTGCATCAATTATCTTTCCCAGTATTGCACCTAAAGCACCAGTATTTCAGGAAATACAAATTACTGACCCCCCAACAGCTGTAGGTCAAGCCTTAAAGACAAGTAATACAGAGAGACAGGGCAGGGGTAAGCCAGCATAAATTCATCATTACCAAACCATTTGAGATGGTTTGGTCTTAAAATGCATCTCCAATTCATTCCTGTACCAGGAGAAGCCAAAAAGGTTTTCTTCAGCAGTGTTCCTATTTTCATTCCCGAAAGGGAGGTTTCTCTTTCCGAGATTCTTATCCTTCATAGCTACCAGCTACACTTTTTTCCCAACTGTTTTTCCAGCTTCTTTCTGCCAAACATGTCTTTTAGTGAGCCTAGTCACTGCCTTCCCCCATTTAATTGTCCTTTTTTTGATATATGAAAGCTCACAACTTTTGGATGGTGATGAGCATTAAGTCAGTTCCTTTCCCCTTCCAAATTGCAAGAAATAGAAAACAGAGGTAAATTTCTCTACTGTTCACTAATTTAAGGATGTGTAAACCTTTTTCTTCTCTCCTAGAATTTGTGGAAGTTGTTTCACTTCCAAAGAATGACCTACTGCAAAGGATTGATGGTAAGAGCTTTCTGACACATTAAATGCACTAACATGAGCTTCAAGAATCCCTTCTCTTCTCAGGGCTTCTCGTGTCATTTCTCACCCTAGAATACTGTATGTTAAGCAAAAAGCCATGAGAGACCTGGCCAGGTATAAGAGCTATGATAGCAGGAGGAGTTTGCAGTGTCTGGAATGCTACACATCTTCATTTTAGCAAGGACTTACATTTCTGTAAAGCTGAGGTTTTAACAGCATCTCCTAATTTTTTTCTTTTATTTTCAGAACTAGTAGCAGAGGAACATCTGGCAGTAGATGCCAGGGTCTATACTTACGCGTTGGCTCTGAAGCACGCAGCAGAAAAACCGCTCCAAGTTCCTTTTATGAAGTTCTAGAACTGGACAAGGAGAAATTTAATTCAAAACTGCCCAAGTTGGATGGCTTAGAAGTACAACTCTTCTTGTAATCAAGGTCCTTTGCTTTACTTGTAGAGCAAATAAGTGTTTGTAGTAATGATCCTGGTATTTTTATTTGGAATTATGTAACTGACAAAAAGCATTTCTTCTAACTGCTCTATCAAGCCTTGACAGAATATCCATAATAAAAATACTGTTTAATTTTCAGAATGGCTCATTTCTCTCTAGATTCCTCTCTGCACTTACAATTCACTATAGGAAAGATGCTTAGGTAACCGTGGTTGGTGCTGTAACACCATGGTTCCAAAGGAGGCAGAGGCAGGAGAGTGCAGATCTCTCTCACTCTCACAGCACTCACACAGCTCCTAACACCTGGAGAGGGAGAGCTCATGATGGTGTGCAACTTCTTTATGATGGGCAGCAGAGGGGCTGGCACTGATTTCTCCTCTCTAGTGACTAGTGAGAGGACCCAAGGGAATGGCCTGAAGTTGTGTTAAGGCCAGTTTAAGTTGGATAGCGGGAAAGGGCTCTTCACCCAGAGGGTGGCTGGGCACTGGACCAGGCTCCCCAGGGAAGTGGCCACAGCACTGACCCTGACAGAGTTCAAGATGTGTTTGGAAAACCCTCTTGGGCACATGGTGGGATTCTTGGGATGTCCTGCACAAGGCCAGGAGTTGGACTCAATGAATCTTGTGGGTTCCTTCCAACTCAAAACTCATAGAATTGTAGAATATCCAATTAAGTAGTAATTTTCTGGGACAGGAGCAGGGACAGCAGCACAGGAACTGTGTGCATGCTCTGGCTGAAGTAATTGAAATGGCAATTTTATGAACTTCCTATTATGATTTAGACATGATGATGTTGCTTCCTTCTCCCAGCCCTAACCTATGCAGAAAGAGAAAACTCATTTGTTTGGTCTAAAATAATGATTATGACACCACCATCTACCGGTGCAAACCAGAACTGTGCAGGCCCAGCCAGGGGATCCTGCTGAAGGTATGAGGTCACTGATGTGCCCTGAGAGGGCACAGCCTTGCAGTTTTCCTTCTCCCGAGGACACGTGTGTACCCAGGCTGCACCTTCATTCAGTCAAATCACTTCTAGGTACATCTTACCCCAAATAAGCCTTCAGTGCATCTGCACAGAGAGGGCTGCTACTAATAATGTAAACACTGCTGAAAGGTCAGGATCTGGGCGTTTTAATAAACACACATCAAAATCAGTCTTGCCTCTGAAATAGATAAGGATGAGCATGCATAATTAGGGAAACTTTCTGAAACAAAATTCCTTAAGAGTTTCTTACCTTCACAAACAACACGAAGTTACTTTCAAGTTAAGAGTGAGAGAAGACAGAAGAAATGTGACATAAGAGAAAAAGTGATTACAGCAGAGCAGAAAAGCTCAATGATTTTAAGGGGAGGAATCTTGGGATATTTTTTTAATTGTGGCTACTAAAAATTAATCAGAATTATATTCTAGAAAGAAAAAAATAAAGAGGAAAAAAGGGAGCCTTCTAGACCTACCTCCCAATCAAGGCATTGTGGAAATTACAAAAGACTGCACATGAATTCCATCTGGCACAGACAGGACACAGGAGAGAGTTTAATTAAATAAGTTTATTGTCTAACGCTTACATTTGTTACCTTGCCGCTGTAAAGTGCGACAAATTTTCAGCAGGAAGTCCCCGTTCCCCCTTTTCCCTATGAACTGCTTTAGGAACCAGGCCTCGTTCTTTAGACTCACAGAAGCGAAGTGGACATGAAGTTTCAGTGGCACAGTTTTCACAAGTACATGGTTGAACAGAACTGCCGGGCTGGGCCGCCCTGCCCTGCCCCACGGCAGGCCCGGGCCACGAACCCGCCTGCCCTGGCCGCAGCAGATCCCCCACAGAACCAGCTCACACGTGAGATGAGTATCAGCCGCCGGTACAATGTCTGCTTGCCCACCCTCAGAGCTCAGAGAAAGGTGCCTGGGTGGAGGCATGGCAAAGGAATAAGGAGTGCTGAGTTCAGTGGTGGGGAAATGCAATTTAAAAAAGTATAAAAAATTAATGTAAAATACAGATATAAATAAATTTTGTCAGAAATACTGGCACGTGGCAATCTGAACTCAGGTATTTTTTTTTCTGTTAGGGACAGGGAAATTAACACTCTACTGCTGTGTGCAAAGACGTTTACTGCTCTCAAACTGATACATTTTACCATCTCACTGTAGTGTCTGAACAGCAAGGTAGATGAATTGTTTCCAGCATTACAGGCAACACTAGATAATACTTAAACAAGATAATGTAAACTTTATTCTTAAGGCAGCTGGTACTAATGCTGCACACAGGCATCGCTCAATGCCCATTACAGTAATGGGACACATAGCACTTGAAAACAAGTAAAAAGAAAATAGCATTATTGGACTAAATGACGCATGTTGTCAAAATACCTTCCCTTTCACACAAACCATGAAATACTTGGACATCTAGAAAAATAATGCACCTACTCCTCCAACTTCAGCCTGTTCTTTTACAAATATTTCAAAATACTGATAAATAATAGTGACTGCAAGCAGAATGCCAGTGCCAGAGCCAATGGCTCCTAGAAAGTCAGCCAGTACTGAAAGGGCACCGATGCACAAACCACCAAATGCAGCTGCTGTAGGGATGTATCTGTAAGAAAGGAAAAAACAGGAAGGAAGAAGGTAATAACCATGGTATCTTTTACAAACATGGAAGAGACTCAACTCAAAATCCCTCATTACAGCTGAATGGGAAGAATCTTCCCTGTTGCAGTGGAAACAGGTATCAGATTTTTCCGACAATCTCTGCTCTAGCTGACCCTTCCCCAGCACTCTTCACCATCCAGCTGCAAGTCAGCATTTCCTTACCTGTTAAGCTCATGAACCATTGATGTATCCCTGTGGCCTCTCATCACCATTTGCTGTTCTTTGAGTTGCTTGGCAACCTGCAAAAAACATTGTTTTATGAAACTGCTGCAGTGTTTCACAGTCACTTGATGCTTACTGGGATAAACTGATCAGTCAGTAGCTGGTCAGTTCTAAACCAGAAGCACTGTTTGAAAACTATTAAGGTAGAACACCTACATCTTTTGCTGATGAGCCAGACACCTCAATCCAAGTCTTGGAGAAGAATGCACAGGATCCCAACATAAATATTATATAAACTATTACATGGACAGGATCCTCAAATATTGCACCCATGGATTCTGGAGGCGACAAGTAGTAGCATAGGCCACCAACAGGGTAAGAGCGAGCAGGGCCACCTCCACTGACATCCTGAGAGGGGAAGAAAAAGGCAATGAATTATTTTTCACAGACTTCCCACATTCCTATCCCTGTGTTAATAGAGGAATTCCTCTTTGATGTTTGAAACAGCTTTTATATACAAATGTTAAAAAGTATTCCAGTTAAATACCAAGGATTCACATCAAAGTAAAAACGCAAATAATTCTATGCAGCTAAAATGTGATAAAATACTTACTGCCCACTGTCCCAGTAAGTTCACCAAGAAGTTGCCACTGAAACGAACAGACAGCATCTGGGAAATAACGTAGAGGTTTGACACTAAGGCAGACTGCAGAATGATGGGAATGTTGGAGGTATAGAACAGCTTGATGGGATAGCTGCTGTACTGCCCACGGTATCGTGCAGACTTGATGGGTAAATCCACTCGGAATCCCTGTGGGAAAGAACACAAATGCACCAGGGCTCACTTCCGAGACACAGCATATTCCCAGCTGCCCCACAGCTATTCCTGACCATGCAGTTCTTGCTAGATAAATAAGGACTGCAAGGTCTGAGATAGTAAAGCCCAAAGGCTTTCTGCTACAGTCTGGATTACAAATTTTAAGGATTTAAAAGTGTTACTGCTTGGTTGTATTACATTCTTCTCACATAAACATGGTTTCTCATCTGCTAACTGGTACATTTTGTAGATTAGGGGTTGATAAAAGCCTGTAATGGCTTCTAACTGAACTAGCCAGTTACCAGCAGGCTCTTGTGTAGTTTTCTGGGGCAGGATCTTTTCTGAGTAGACCCAAGAAAAGCCACAGGAACTTGAAAATGTGGTTTCTGGGGTTTTTTGTTGTTGTTTTTTTTTTGTGTGTGTGTGTGGTTTTTTTGTGTGGTTTTTTTGCTGTTTGTTTTTTGGTTGGTTTTTGTTGTTGTTTTGTTTTTTTTCTCAAAACTAAGACTCAACAACTAAAAAAAAAATTTTTTTAAATCACATTTTAGCCGCCCCCAATATCTCCATACAGATCCTCCTTTAGTGTCCATTTTAGTAGATAATTAGATGTACAAAGAAACACTAATTAAATGTTTCAAGAAAATTAGGGAAAAAACAATAAGCTACACACTCCAAAGAAGCAAAGTTCTCCAGCTCTGTGCAAAAGTATTCTTTTCAGCCAATGACAAACATTAAGAATATTATTGGTGTGATGCAATCACTGCAGTATCAGAATCTGTTTTATTAAAAATAGAATATGAGATTACACACAGCGTGCAAGTAGGCCTGGGTGCAAAATTTTACGGCTTTACTGTCACAGAGGTAACAGTTACTGAAGTAACAACAGTGGAATAAAAAGAGTTCATTATCAAAGCTAAGATACTTCAGTTACTCTGGCTTAAACCTTCCCATCTCTTCCCAGTGACTGCAGTGTCCAGGGTCCACGTGCACCTCTACCTCTGCAGAGCTGCTCTGAGGAGTTTTACCTGGAAATAGATGACGACAGCAAACACAAACACTGTAGCAATCAGGTTCATGAGATTGGGCAGATTCTGTCGGTAAAATGCCTCCCGCAAAGCCCGCACTTTGTCAGTTCGTGTGGCCAGGAGATGGAATAATGCAATCACTGCACCCTCAAACTCTGTTCCTGCATGAAGCAAGAAAGTGAAAGGAAGGTTAATCTCCAAATTAAAAACATTTTTTTTAAAAGTACCTTTCTTTTGGAAATGTTAAGTATGACACACAGAAAATCTGATACAATAGGACATGGATCCTGTTATAAGAAATATGTCACAACATAGGACTCTTTTTTAGATTATGGAATGTAGAATGATCTAAAAAAACAATTATTCTTGGTTAGAAAAACAAAAAAAAACCAAAAACAAACCATCAGAGTCACACATATGAAAGAATACTCTCTTCCTTTCTTTTCTGGGAGCAGGAGGATGTTCAGAAAGAAGAAATAATAAACAAGGTGAAAAATAGCTTTTAGAAGAACAGTAATAAAAATGCAACAGAACTACTAAGAATTAAATTCTAGCAAACTAAAAACATGGCTCAGGATTTCAAATGAATGCAGTAAATTAGCTAATTTCTTGATGCTGTATCTTAAGGTGCTATTTCAGGGGTCTCAGAACAACCAGATCTTGTCAAAGACTGGCTGAGGAATGAAGAGATTGCAGCCTCTGAAGAATCAAGCCAGCTTAAAGTAATTCAGAGGCACCAACTACAAAAGCATCCCATAGGTACAAACAACAGCTGGATCACAACTCTTCTGAATGTACAGCATTTCCTATCTTCTCTATTTCCATGGACTAAGTGATGCTAAAACAAGATGATTTCAGTTTGGAAATGCAAAAATTTTCATTCAAGGGGCCTGAAGTCCCATTTTAACTGCTGCACTTCAAATCAGCAAAGGCAAACTTGTACTAATCTCCATGTAATTCAGACATTTTCATCTTCAATGTTAATTGGACATTTGACTTCAGAAGCCAGCTTTTTTAAATGCCATCCAATAAAAATCTGATAGTTTATGTGCAGTGTACACCCACTGAAACATGTTGTGATTGACTGTAACAGCACACATACCTCTGCCAGTGTTGATGGTAGTGGGACTGAAAGCTTTCCAGACAATGGTTTCACAGATATTGGTAGCAATGAACAGGGAAATACCAGACCCCAATCCATAACCTTTCTGTAGCAACTCATCTAGCAGCAACACAATCAAACCAGCCACAAACAGCTGTGAGAAAAGAAACAAAACTGAGCAGAAACAAGAATAAATCAAGTCAAGAGTTGTGTATTAATTCCCTGCTTCAGTATTTTCATCATGTTGGCAGTGTTTCTGACCTCTCATGTACCAAGGCCTACACATGTCACCTGGCAATGACCTCTGTGCCTTTTTTCAAGGCATACACAGCAAACAGATTACTCAGTAATAACTTTTTTCTAAAAAAAATGTTAAAGTTTCTGCATTTACTGTTTTGTTCTGCAGGAGAATGTCTCGAAGCTGCAGCTGTGCCATTTAGTGAGAATTCCACTACAGCACTGAAGAGCAGCCATTGTTTCCCAAGTCCACCAATTCCTGTATTTTCCATTAAGCACCACTCCTACCTGAAATACTTTTGATATTAACTATCCCAGCATTCTTCTCCTTTATGGAATATTTAGAATTTCTCATATCTAGACAGATACAAATAATGATGCTTTGCAGCATTAAAAATAAATAAATTGAAGTCACCCAGACACAGAAAGGTTTTTCCTTCCAGCTATACTGTCTCTAACCGGTCTCAGTTACACACAAAATAGCTCTTTACAAACCTGAATTATAATAAGAAGACAAATTCCAGCACCCATTTCAGCAGGATCTCCATACATTCCAGTCATAACATACACAATGGCTTGCCCAATGGTAATAATCATCCCAAATACTAAAACAAGAGAGAAAGCAAATCCTTTAAAAAAATCTGAAGTCACCTACCAAAGAAATCTCATATCTAGTATCACTTAGGCAGGCTGCTTTCCCAAGAATAAAAATACACTCAGTAATTTTAATTGGAACAGTGCTTACATTTCTGAGCTCCATTGAACAAGGCTCTGTCTTTTGGAGTATCACCAACTTCAATGATCTTTGCTCCTGCCAGCAGCTGCATGATCAAACCTGATGTCACAATGGGTGAGATACCCAATTCCATCAAAGTACCTAGAAAAGAAGAAAAATTAAAACAACTGCCATTGCAGCACCTCTCCTAAAGCATTAGGTCTCTTCAAAGGTTTCTGACCTATACCGAATATTTCTAATAATGCTTCCAATATGTATATTCCTGTACAGGTATGACAAAACAAAAGACAGTTATGGCCTCACAAAAGGTTGCTGTGTTAGAACCTGTAATTTTGAAAGCAGCATGGAAAACCCACGTGGCTTTTAATTACAAATATTTTTGTGGAACTGTGCTAACACTGAAGGCCAATGCACACTGAAGCTCAGCTTTTTTGGCATATTCTCAAGGAACCTTTCCCTGGACAGGATCTTGTCCCTGGTTGTTTATTCTGTCAGTGCTTCAGTGTCTCATTTTCAAAAAGTTTAATTTTGCAAACCACAAAAATATGCTGCAGATCCACAGTTCCTGAGAACTCTGCCCTTGGAACCACTGGCTCTAGTTGAGAGTTTAGGATTAAATTAGTTCTTAACAAAACAAAGACTGTCATTAAGCTGCTTTTAACTCTGCCAACTCACTGGCACTGTGTCACTGAGGTACCAACTCCCAAATGTATACAATTCAAAGAGGGAAAGCATTAAAGTAATTATTATAATTTGGTTCTTTCATACTTGTATCCTGGAGTTTCCATGTTAAATATTACATCACCTGTCATGGAAATTCTATTCCTCCAGCAGCCAGAAAATTAGGATGTCAAAAACTTTAGCATTCACCTCACATCCTCCAATGACTTCTAGTCAGTTGACTTAAGTGGAAAGTCACTTTCCCACTCCTGCTTTTTATTGCTTTCAGTCTCTCTAGCCTTTTCTTGGCCACTGTTACCATCCTGTTTGGGTAGTGGACAGGATATTTAGTATCACACACTGCTAGGGACACAACAAATTCTGCAAACTCTGCAGGAGAACTTCTTTACCTTAGGATCCTCACTGGTGTAACAAAATTTGCAATTCCTAAGTAAGCAGTACCTTCACATTAGAGGGTTCCAGTGATTTTCTTACTTCCAGCCAGTTTTCCAAGCTACAGATGAGATCAGTGTCCTCATTTAGAGTCAGGCATGACTGGTCACCCATCTTAAGTTTCAGACTTCTAGCATTAGTTTGAATCTTGTACATTTGGTTGTGTTCCACTTTACTCTTCTTAAATATGTTAGTTAGGTTTTGCTAAAGTTTATGCCTAATCATCTCTGCCTTTAGCTTTCCCACCTACAAAATTACCCATAACACTGCCAAACTACTATGAAGTGTAACTGAATTGCACAGGTGAGGCATTTCCTAATCAACACCCTCGTACTGCACATTAGTGCAGTTCCTAACCGGAAAGTCAGAAGATTCCCTGTCCCATATATTAGATAGAAAGAGACTGCTCTAAAATCCTGAATGGAATCATCCCAAAACTTGTGCATCAACATTAATCTCATCTGCATCTCAAAAAAGTCCCATTCCTAACATGAAGCACTGCTCAAGTACCAATTTTAATTCCATCTGTGTTAAGAACTTTACAAAGTGTTCCAACTTGACATCTGGGTGGTGTGGAATTTAACAGCTAACTGTTTTTCTCCTGGTCTGTTTATCCCAATAGAAAACAGAAAAAGGAGTGAGTACCAACCTCTGTTTGATGCAAGAATGACTCGCATCCAATAGAAGGGGTCTGCAGAATCTGATGACATGATTCCAAACAAAGGGATCTGTCAAAGAGCACAACAGCATTAAACAGATACACACTATTAACATGCATTAATACAAAGTCTTAACATGTAATGAATGGTTACATTGTTCAATTTTTTAAATTAAACCAGAGGTATTGACACCATCTCTTTTAATCCTCCCAACTGGGGCATAACTCGGAGGACTCAACTAAGACCCTTCCACAGGAAAAAGCACAAACCCCTAGAAAGAAGTAGTTTAAATACTGAAATTCTAGAGACAGAAATATGTTTTGAAATATCCCACATGGAACTGTCAATACTAGACACGTTCATACAAAACTTCCAATATTCGGTATGTCAATATTGAGGGATTTTGAGCTCTTTAAAACTCTTCCTAATCACCAAAAGAGTAGAGTAGGAATCCAGACAATCTTAGAGATCAATTTCTGAAAACTCTAGTCTGCACCATCTGTTTTCCTTATTCAACTACTATGATCTCTCATATGGATGCAAAATTCTAATTATGCATACATCCAGCTGCTAGTAAGCCCAGATAAACTACATGTTCTTCTAGCTCTAGTATCATCCCCACTTCCTCCTTCCAAAAAACAGATAGGTACAAGAGCTGGGTTTTAGCATTTAAACAGTCCTTCAGAGCTGAAAACAAAAATTATTAAACTACTGCTCTGCAGTCTGGAATGGCTACATTAATAAACATAAGCTAAAAACCCTGATTCTGAAATGTACAGTTCATTTTGAATCTTCCAAGAGGTCTATTAAGTCCTTAAAAATGTATATCAAGTAATACATGGATTCTCATTTTCTTCAGTATCCAGGTTTAAAAAAAAAAACAAACAAGAAAAGCCTCCACTGTTTACAAGCCAAGCACAAGTTCTAGGAATGCCTACAATTATGAGTAATAAAGATTATAAGTGTTTACACTCATATAAGTGTTTACAAAGACAGGCATTTTAAAAGCGTTTTAGCTCACAACTTTACCAGGATATTCACAAAAAACAAGTTCTACATGTCAACTTAAACACTTCACAAAAACGTTTTCCTGCAATCTTTACAATCCATCAACTTGTTGAAGAGGAATTTGGTAAAACGTCACTTTGATTTAGTTTTCACACTTGTGAGTGCTAAAATTTAAATGTAGCTATGAACAGAGGGTAAACAATGCATCAAATTGCTCGGCTTGTTTATGCTGCTCAATAAATAATTACCTTGGCTGTTTACCCTGCAGCCACTACCATCATATGATAGGACCTTGGTAACCAAGAAAAAAACGTTATGTATTTCTCACTAAATAGAAAGCATTAGTTTCTAAAAACATCTATGATCAACACTGAAGACTATTTGAGAGAACCAGGTTTTTTGAACTGAACTTTAAATACTTTAACATAAAAATAAAAGCTGAAACTGGTAGGTCAACATGAAACAGGAACGTCTCATGCTTTCAGGGTACTTTTTATGTACAGAACACACATTTTCTGACCACAGACAACATCGATACCTACCTGGCAGCACACTAAGAAAATGAAGAGTGTGATAGCTGTCCATAGTACCTTCTCTCTGAACTGGATCTACAGGACAGAGTGGAGACATGAACATGTTCACTGTTTGTAGAACTTCTACTGCACTCTCACAACATTACTAAATGCTGTTATCATTCAGAATTCAATGCAAAGATATCAAACCAGAAAGCATTGCTCCTCACTGGAATTTATTTTTAATATGATTTCAGATTTTAGAGAGAGAGACAAAGGTAACTTATGTGGGACTGGCAGACATTCAGTCACTAGAATATATTTTATCTACAGTATTCTAATACAGTGGGTTATTTACAGAAGAGCAACAGCATGGCTAAAATCATGGACTTACCAGAGCAAATATGAAAGATTAATGCAAAAATCTTATCTTCAGTACTTAGTGCTCTAGGCTTCAACAGAAGTTTTGTCAGGCTGGAAGTTATTAAACTAAAGCACTATAAAGTTTTTAGAGGGATTGAACTGTTGTGAAGACATGTGATTAAAACCAAAAGAACCATGAGTTTTTGACAGCAATTGAAAATATTTAGAATAAAGTTCTTCAAAGGGTCTTAGAGGAAGCTTTAAATTCATCATTATGTTCATGGACACACACTACAAAATTATTTTTAAATATTCTTTGTTTTCCTCCAAAATATTTTTATTGATGTAGGTTATATATTACTTTAAAAAGAATGCCAGACCAATGATCACTAGTCATTAATTCATTGAAGAGAATCTCAAGAGTCACAACATTTGAGGTGCCTGTAATTAGTGCCAGGTGCAAGAAGAGACGAATCACAAGATTTGAGTCAGAGGATTACTCAAAGCGTGAGACAGAAAGAAATGCACTTGAAGAGAGCAGAGAGAGCTGAGATGCAGGGTTATATTCAAGTTCCCACCTCTCCTCCAGGGACTGTAAACCTGAGGGTTAAGTGTGTTCACTGCAGACAAGTGTGGAGCAGCTACTAAAACATGACATGAACTAACAGATAAGAGAGATACAGCAGAAACGGTTGGAGCTCTCTGCCTCCAACCACTGAACCTGCCTGTGGAGAAGTAACAAGAAAAAGGATTAGTGCCTGGTTTAATAGGTACTGAACACCCACAAATGAGAAACTACAAACCAGTGCAGCAGCAGCACAGGTCCTCAAGCAAAGAAAACCCAGAATGTAGTCTACATCTTTATAACTGAAACCATGCATTTAGAAGCAAAATAATCCAGGTAATTTAATTTATTTCCTGCTACAGCCTCACTCTTAAAAGAGGACAGATGCTAAAAATACTTACAGCACAGAGTTATAAAAAGAAAAATAGTGACAGCAGCAAATAAATCCAAACAATACCTTGTGTTAGACTATGCAGTGCTGACCCACTTTACCAAGTCTGAACTCCACAATTCAGATTTTAAGCA
This sequence comes from Promerops cafer, assembly GCA_013398275.1. Taxonomy (NCBI): domain Eukaryota; kingdom Metazoa; phylum Chordata; class Aves; order Passeriformes; family Nectariniidae; genus Promerops; species Promerops cafer. The sequence goes on along the minus strand of VZSE01000715.1, from coordinate 27,839 downwards.
CAGACTTCTAAAACCAAAAATGCTTAACCAAATTATCTCTACAGCCTCACAGTTAAACTTAGCTTCAGACGCATTGGTGAAGGTCTAAAACTGCTCTAGTTCTCTCTGTAACTGTGGTGAATATGAGCATTAGAGGAATTCTACATCACTCAAATCATGGTTTTTCACAAGGAAAACAGTCTCTATGAGTCAAGACAACAAAAAAGAAAAAGGAGTCATCCAAATCCATATGTCAGGAATGGCGAAATACAGAGCGCTACCAAAATATTCCAGCCACAAATGCTAACAAGCACAGGGACAGTAAATTTCACCATCTGATCTGATTCAATTGGACATTTTCTTCCTTTGACATTTTTCTTAAATCATGTGAAAATGAAGGGACTTGAGCATTATCATCTTGGTGCTCTGAACAGTGTGTTCTACTTAGCAAATCTGTACATGAGAGAAACATGAGCCCATTCTACTAACTACAAAAGTAGCAATCACTTTTGCTAATCAAGTTGGCCAAAACACAAAAGCAACACTCCCTAGAGACAGAAGAAACCATTTTCCTCATCAACAAGAATGGCAAAAATGATTCAGTGAGAGCCCAACTCAATCAAAACATCATCTTCACTTAACAATCAATACATGTTTAATGAAAATTAATCTCTTTTTCTATTTGGTTATCTAAATTTCTTGTCCTGGCCTTAAACCGACCCACTAAAACCATTACTGGTTATATCTGCCTGTGACAGCTTGCAAGAAAACAATAAATTACAGAGAATTAGTTACATAGAATGACCTAAATCACTTGATAAACTACACAGAAGCAAGGAACATGACTGAAAATGGTCAAAGGGCTCTTCAGCCTAGGAAAGATGTTCCCCATTACATTTTCACTTTAAATTTGTACAAAGCTGGCAACTGGCAGCAATTGTCTAGACAGTGACTGAAATAGCAGTAAAGACAAAGTGACCCAAATAGACAGGACAGGAATCTTGGCACCTCTCTGGGCATCCTTCATCTGCTGATGGACAAGAAGGACAGATCAAGCCCCTCTTCCTCTCTGGAAAATAACATCTGCCAGTGAGCTTTACAGAAACATCAGTATCTGTAGGTTTGTGGCAGCTTTCTCTTCTCACTCATCTCACAAGACACAAACGGGATGGCTGTCACCAACTAATCACAGATGTGCCATAAATCAGCACCAAAAGATTGCACCACAGTTCCCCACTGCAGAAACAAAGATGGGCACCTGCCAACCAGACCTGGTGCATCCAGGCCTTAGCACGGGGGTCTGGCTCTGGAGATGCCTGCTCTGAAAACACCTTTTTCTGGCCTAAATCATTTGTTTAGAAACCTGTCCCAAAGCTGAAGGATGCTGGAAAACAACTAGATGGAGCAAAGAGCTGGGGGTAAATCCCAGTCTTTTTAAAAAATCAATTCCAGAGGGCCACAATCATAATTTTTTACTGTATTGTCTCCATTCAATTTGGCAGGCTCAGCTATGGTCACTGGCACAAACAACCCTGCATCCAGTCCTAACCTTTTGGAACCTCTCATCAACCAAAGAGGATTCTCTGAGATGGTCTCACATCCCCAGTAAAGCTTTCCCTTTTAAGAATGTAAAAATCAACATTTAGCTCTTAAGGAATGTTCATGGAAGTCATAACAATAGTCATGACAAGTCAACTTGTTACTCTAATTGGATTGTCACGTGGGCAATATGTGCTTGCTTGAGTTTTGCAAGCAAAAATGGTGTTTGGTTGAGGGTTTTTTTTTGGACAAGGCAGGTCTCTTTCTGATCTGTAGAAATCACCTATTTTTAATCTCGAAAATGTGCCAAGAAATGGGAGGAGTTTCAAGAGCTAGAGGACTAGAGAGATCAGCTGTAAATGAACCGAGTTCATTGACTTCAGATCAAAGAGAAACATCACAGCCAGAAAGTGAACAGGGCAATTGCCTGAACTGTACCACAGATCACTCTCCCACTTCAGCAAGGTCAATCACAGCTATGGGTGTAGGAAATACTTTGTGGGAACGGGAGAATTAAATTTGTGCTTCCTGAGCTACAGTACAATCCTTCTGCAAGTAATATATACAAGCCAGCTCAAAGCCAAAAATGGGATCCACAGGAAAACAAAGCTTGAAGACTCTGTCCTAGTATGTTAAAATAGATCACATGGAGCTGAAACGAAATAATCTTAGTCTAGAATTGAGATTTTTTTTAAAAATGAGTTAGCATCATTACCAAAGGGAACAACTTACCTGAAGGGTGCTCAGAACTCATCATCACAGTAATGTTTTACCTTAACATGGGTTCCCCCCTACTTCAAAGAATATGTTCTACTTTAGGGCCCACTGTCTGTATCTATATTGGAGCTTGGACTAGAATATCACAATATTCCCTCCCCTGTGAACTAATAAAAGTAAGAACATAATGTGGCACTCACTTTTCTTTCCGGTTTCTGGATTTCAGGTAACACTGCACAGAATGGCTTAATAACTTCTAAAAATTTTACTGTTCCAGAAAAACAAACACACACGCACACACACACACAAAAGAAGACAGAAAAATATATTAACGAACAATTATTCATTTATAAAACTTCACACAACTTTATTTAGCTTCCAAAACTGTCTGAAAACTAATATCCTCTTCTTAAAACAGCTGAAAACAGGGCAAAAAAGTGAAATAGAATTCTTGTTCTAACCAGATTTGGCCCATTCATTTTTCTACAGCTGGGATAATTTTAGAGAAGTGGTGCTGTATGTATCACCAGAAGTGCCCTGAATTGTATTCCATCTAAAAATAAGTGACCTAATATCAGTCTGCGCTAGTTAAACACGGAACGATACTGACATCAAAAGGTATCCATGCAGAGATCAAAATCTTGTGTTTACTGAAGTATTTAGCTGAAAAAATAATTCAATCTCTAAAATATGTTTAGAAATTGTAATTTAAATGAGTGGAACACTTATTCTGATTGGAACTTCAGGGGATTTTATTTTAGCTTTTAATACATCTCTCTTCACAGTTTCCCCTTTAAAAACACAGAAAAGCTCAACAGTTTGAGCTCTTTTTCTGGGGGAAAAAAATGAAATCAATTTAGGAAAAAAAAAATCAAAGCATATGTGCTTGGTGGGGAATTTGCCCTCCAAAACTTGAACATTATTCCCAGCCCCAACACACTGGGACAGACATAAAAAAACACTATTGGTTCCTTTCCAAAGAGAATGCATTTATTACACTGTAAGTAACATTTTGGTTGTAGTGCCATGTTTACATTTACACTCTGATGTGATATATGTCCCCTCTATTTATCCCAAGCCCTCACACAGCTCGTTGGAAGGTGCACCTCACTCCACAGAGGGTGGCACAGCTCCGCCATTAACGAGCTGTTAGAGCATCATGGAATGGGTCAGGCTGGAAGGGAGCACAGGGCTCATCTGCTCCGACCTCCCTGCTCAAGCAGAGCCATCCCAGAGCACATGGCACAGGGTTGTGTCCAGACAGTTCTGGAATATCTCCAGTGAGGGAGACTCCACAGCCTCTCTGGACAATCTGTTCCAGTGCTTGGTCACTGCTCAGGACAGAAGTTCTTCCTCATGTTCAGGCAGAACTTCCTGGGCATCAGTTTCTGCCCGCTGCGTCTTGTCCTACTGGGTGGCATCACCGACCAGAGCCTGGTCCATCCTCTTGACACCCGCCCTTTAGACACTTATACACACATACGTATGTGAATATAGGGTATACATGCTACATACGTGTATATAGTGTATACATATAGTACGGCTA
>VZSE01000715.1:0-23986 GCA_013398275.1 Promerops cafer | reverse complement strand
CGCGGCGGGATCAGGCTGAGGGCGGGCAGCCGCCGCGGCGAAGGACCGCGCTCCCGGAGTGCTCCGCGCGGCGCCGGGGGCGGGCACGGCCCCTCAGCGCCACACCTCCGCCCTGCCCGAGCGCGGGAAACTCCCCGCCCCTCACTCACTCAGCCTTCGAGGGCTTTGAGGTTTCGGTGCTGTTGTTGGTAGAGCAGTACCAGGTGAAAAGCTCAGGCGGAGCGGTTTGGTACCGAAGTGTTTTCTTAACAGCCCAATCCACCCGTATTGACAGATGGGTGAGATAATTTCACGGGGTGAAAGAACATTGGGGCATCGGGACATTGGAGCATGTCCAAAGAAGGATACCAGAGCTGGGAAAGGGTCTGAAGCACAAGTCCCATGAGGATCAGCTGAGGGNAAACACTATTGGTTCCTTTCCAAAGAGAATGCATTTATTACACTGTAAGTAACATTTTGGTTGTTGTGCCATGTTTACATTTACACTCTGATGTGATATATGTCCCCTCTATTTATCCCAAGCCCTCACACAGCTCGTTGGAAGGTGCACCTCACTCCACAGAGGGTGGCACAGCTCCGCCATTAACGAGCTGTTAGAGCATCATGGAATGGGTCAGGCTGGAAGGGAGCACAGGGCTCATCTGCTCCGACCTCCCTGCTCAAGCAGAGCCATCCCAGAGCACATGGCACAGGGTTGTGTCCAGACAGTTCTGGAATATCTCCAGTGAGGGAGACTCCACAGCCTCTCTGGACAATCTGTTCCAGTGCTTGGTCACTGCTCAGGACAGAAGTTCTTCCTCATGTTCAGGCAGAACTTCCTGGGCATCAGTTTCTGCCCGCTGCGTCTTGTCCTACTGGGTGGCATCACCGACCAGAGCCTGGTCCATCCTCTTGACACCCGCCCTTTAGACACTTATACACACATACGTATGTGAATATAGGGTATACATGCTACATACGTGTATATAGTGTATACATATAGTACGGCTAGAGTGGAACAAGACAGCCCACTACGAAGCAGTGCCCGGCCTCACGCCGTGCCCGGCAGCACGAGAAGCTGTGCGAGAAGCGGGTGCTCGGCATTCCCGGCCCTGCCTGCGGTGGCACCTGGACCACGGGGCCCCATCACCGGCCGCAGACCGCCGGCCACGTCCTCCCCGCGCTGCCCGGGGCCGCTGTCCCCCACCCCGGATCCCGGCCCGCTCCCTCCCGGCTCTGTCCGCACTCACTGCCCATGGCGGTGGCGGCTCGGCCGCGGTCCCAGCGCTGTCACCGTCGCTGTCGCCGCCGTCACGTGACGCGCGCTGCGGACGGGCCGTCCCTCCCCGCCCGGGGGCACACGGCGGTACCGCCCTCACGGAGCGCCCCCCGCGCCCTTCCCCAGGCGAGGGGAGCCGGATCAGCGGGACCGGCGGGGAGCGGTGGCCGCCGCGGCNCCCAATCCACCCGTATTGACAGATGGGTGAGATAATTTCACGGGGTGAAAGAACATTGGGGCATCGGGACATTGGAGCATGTCCAAAGAAGGATACCAGAGCTGGGAAAGGGTCTGAAGCACAAGTCCCATGAGGATCAGCTGAGGGAGTTGGGATTGTTCATCCCGGAGAAAAGGAGGCTCGGGCTGACCTTCTCACTCTCTACAAGTCCCTGACAGGAGGTTGTAGCCAGGTGGGGGTCGGGCTCTGCTCCTGGCTAACCAGTGACAGGATGAGAGGACATGGCCAAGCTGCACCAGGGGAGGTTTAGGTTGGGCATTGGTAGGAATTTCTTCACAGAAAGGGTGATTAGACATTGGAATGGGCTGCCCAGAGAGGTGGTGGAGCCACTGTCCGTCTGGGTGTTTAAGGAAAAAAACAGTGCCATGGTCTGGTTGACAAGGTGGTGATCAGTCATAGGTTGGAGGACTCAAGGGTTTTGGAGGTCTTTTCCAACCCAATTGATTTTGTGATTCTGTGACTCTCTGAAGTGAATCTGAAAACCTATTACAATATCATCCCACAATCACTAAATCAGGTATCACACCTACAGAGCTCTCCGTTCCAACAGCCAGTGGTCTATAAAATTAGAATCATCAGAATTTACTGCAAGATTTAGATATGACAATTAAAAATACTATTTATTCTTTCTGAATAACTGATCTGATGCACAAGCTTGAGTTCTTCCTGTATTAGGCTAAGTTACCAAAAGAGAACACGAAATGTGTGAAGCATTAGGGAATGCTTCTATAATGAATCTATATTTTGGACTGCACTCTGCATTCCCTAAGAAATCCTTTTAACTAAGACCTTGCTACAATACCTAAACAACTTCGTTCAATAGCTTCCCTTATCTGAAATCACTTAGAAAAGTTTTTTCTTCCGGTTTTACATACTCATAATTTAACAAATACTAATGAGCAACTCCATAGCAATTACTTTCACCTAGAATTCTTGTACAGTCTGACAAATGCCCATAATTAATGGGCCTGGCAGTGTACTTGTAGATCATAACCTCGAAATAATAGCTGGATTAGTAGCTAAGCTTCAGGAAGTTTCTTGTAATCACCCTTTGTTCAGATTTTTAGCCATATTTATCTGAGAAGTTCATTAAATTACAGGTTTTGTTAGCAAACCCTCCTGTCTCTAAGTCACTGGCCACTGTTTTGGTGATTGATAAAAGGTCCAGGAGATTTCTTCAGTCCATACAGACACAGATGCACCACTTCAGGTGTGCTGAGTAAATGTTTCTATGTCACCTTCTTCACTGACAGAAGCAAAAAAAAAAAAAAAAAAGTAGTATTGTTTTCTTTGCTTATTCAAAATACTACTGTGTTCAGAAGTTTTCATCTTCAAAGTTCAGACAGTGTTTTTTAAATCTAAACTAACATCACTGTTACTAAAATACTTGTTTTAATATGTTTTCCTGGTGTGTTTTTTTTTCTGAGAGCTTTTGCTGCCTTTAAGGAACTGCTCAACCTAACAGCTCATTCCTTCAATGTCTTTACTTTTTTTCCTGCTAGTCTTGCACTTCTATCTGAAAATCCTGACACACCACAATGCACAAATGTGGCAACTCTCTCTGTCTTTCTAGATAGCTCCTTGCCATCTAACAGCACATAAAGGCTCACTTCTCCTTGTGTTAAGGACCCGCAGAATTTCCTGTCCAAGGACTGGGGACTTGCTCTGTTACCCACTCACTCAACCTGTGTAGCATCTCAGGCTCTTGGTGTGTCCTGTTCAGGGCCAGGAGCTGGACTTGATGATCCTTGTGGGTTTCTTCCAATTCAGGATATTTTATGGTTCTATTCAAATTTCTGCTTCTCTTTTCCCCAAAGCAAAAGCAATCCAGCACTGTGCAGGGATGTCCCAGCCAGCATGCAGAGAAGAGCAAAGCACAAAGATGGAAAACAGCCTTGTGTGCATCCAAAATTGCTGGGAGAAACAGTGTTAGCCCCTCAGTCAGCAAGCACTTTGCCTTGCTCCTGGGAGCTGTTATCCATCACGCAAGAGCAGTGTTCTGCAGGCACTGTGTCAGCTAACTGAGGAAAGCTGTGCTCAAGCTCTCCCTTCCTGCCCCAGGATCCCTGGAGAGCTCCACAGCACACCGATGGGGCTGGGGGCATTGAGCCAAGCAGCACAACAGAAACAGCTTTGTCTCCCACCAGGAGGATCAAAACAGGGTCAGAACACTTGAGCATCCTTCATTTGGTTGGATAACCAGACCTGCACAACCTACAGGGGAATAGCGTGTAACAAGGTCAGGTTTGGGCCACGTGAAAGTCAAAACACAAGGTCTGCTCTTCCCTTGTGTGTCCCTGTCATAGTGGAAAAACTGTGGGTTTATGTAATCATCAGTGTGCAGTCAAGGCTGGTGATTGCACTCTACAACTTCCTTGGCTACAGCTGCAGCCAAAGCAACGTTACTCTTCAGCCTCCTTTTTCTAGTTATCAGCAGAAATTTAAAGCAGAATATGCCTTGATTAGATAAAGCTGTTCAGGATGTGCAGGAGGTTGTGCAGTTTGCTAGAGCAAAGTGGGAGAAACATGATTTCATGTTGCTGTGATGGATGCGCTAAAGCAGTGATGTGAAACATCACAGAACCGAGGTTACAGAGGTAACTTCTGGGTCATATGGAGTTAATGAATGAATGAGTATGTAAATTTACTAGGATGAAATACTAAAGCAGGCTTCAGAGATGATTTTGGGAGCTGTCTCCCCAAGTGAATGCACACCCTGCCTGTGATCTGCTTTTTCTCACCTACCATGACCTTCCATCTGCAAGTGCTGGATCTGGTTAAACCCCACTTGTTTCTTTTCAGAAATGTCTCTGGCTCACAGTGAGTTTGGATTAGTTAAGCATTGCTTGCACAGGTAACTGAGAAGAGCAAGGACATGCCAACTTCACCCTGAAACCAGGAAAGGAAAAATGCTGGGAGAAATCCTGTGGTGATGAGAATGCTGCTTTGGGGCAGTCAACATTGGGGTCAGCCTGGGATGCCTGTCTTCCATTTGGCTTCATTATTCTCCCACTTAACCTTAATGTTTTGGTCCTTTATCCTTTGTTTCCCAATAAAGACTGATTTCTTTCATTTCTCCAGATGACAGCTGTGCTGAAACCATCCCTTGGGATTTCTCACCCTCTGGGTGAGAAAAACAGTGGTGCCTGAAGCCTTCAGGAGCCATCCTGCATGGTCCCCCCAACGGGAATCCTGCTTTAACAACTCATACACTGGGAAGAGCACCAACAGCCACAACAGATTGCATTCCTGGCCCTCAAGGAAAGAAAAAAGAGATAATCCACAACATTCTGCTATAGAAATGGCTCATTCCCAGGCATGGGGAAGCATTTATTTGATCAAGCAGTACTAACACTTCTGTGGAAAGAGAAGAAACAGAACCTGTTTCCACACACGCACCATCCCAGGAAACTGTCAAATGCAAAGAAGCAGCAAGATATAAGGTATTCCACAGTCACCTCACCAATCTGCCCCCTAGACTGGAATTTTAACTTTTTAAAGACATTTTGTAGAAAAAGAAAGTATCAGGAGTAACAGGCACTTCTAATTGTTAGGTATTCCCCATCACGAAAAAATTGCTTCATCATTACCAAACTTATTCCACTGTTTGGGTTTTTTTTTTTTTCCATTTTGGAGAACTAAGAGTCTTAAGGATCTGGCTTTTGTTCTTCACAGGAGGAAGCACTAAACATGACTGACATCAGGAGCAGCCCATCCATCGAAAACTTAGATAAATGTGTAGGTCAGAACATCTTCCTGCTGCTTGTTGTGGAGGGTTCCAATGCCAACTGCTGGGGCTGGTAGAGGAGGTCTGCTCACAAGACAGAGCTGAAATTTGAGTTGTGGGGAAATGATTAATGAAGGACAGAGGTCCTGATGCCACAGTGATATCTGCTGTCAGAAAACTGGGCAGTCCCTGCTGGAAGTAATGCAGGAAGTTATCCCCCATCTTCCAAAGACCATGGCTCCAAGGACTTTATCGTGCATGATCTGCCAGAGCAAATGGCACCTTTGCATTCTCCTCCTACTCCCCTACCTGGGATCTTTCATTATCCTGTCTACTTTGACTGAACACCATGTAAAATAAAGCTCCAGTCCTGCTCTTCATGAATGGTACTAAAAAGAGCAGAAGTAGCTGAAATTAGAACACACATTTGGTTCAGGCATCAGGATTAGGTTTTTTGTTGTAAGCACTACAGAACTTTGCATTCAAGAAGAACTTCAAACTTAATTTTAAAGACTAAAACACCCTGGGCACATCTTACCTTAAGCCCCAACTGCTTTTCAAACCGTGGAGACACAAAGGACCATGGACCCATGTTCTGTGGTTCTTCCTGACTCCAGATGAAGACTAAAGGAAGGATAAGGGTACATAACAAACATACATATTTATCTTTCCAGCAGAGAAAGAAAAACAGTTTTTTGTTTTTGTAGCACCTCTAGCTTTTTTGTCTTGGCACTACCTTTGAAATGAAGGCATGCCAGACTCAATTTCTTTGCAGGTCAAAACTGAATTCAAACCCAAAGAATGTCTACCATGAGGGTATACTGTGTGTATATTCTGCTTTTCTACTGCTGTTTTCAAAAGCTACTAAAAGGACTGGACTGCAAAGACCAATACACAAAATATCTCAAATTGTTTGCTCTTATTTTCAGTGCTGGTTCTTGGAAGCTAACAATAGCAGAGAAAAGAGTTCTTTTAACACAAGTGATACACATTTCTGAAACATCCCACTCCAGAAACACTTGGATGTATGCAGGGGAGAACAAAGAGGAAAAAGCCACTACAGCTCGTCATCTTAAAAGGTGGGCAACAGATTTAGTTCAGTATTTCAAAGAGACTAGAAACACAAAGGTAGAAGCCTGGCTGACCTTTTGCATGGCTGTATTTGCTCAACTCTTGCTGTAGAGCTTCCAGGGGGAAAGGACAGAGCTCTTCAAGTCTCAGAATAGCTGTGCTGTGCTGCTTGTCTCCCAGTGTTTCTCTTTGCTTCACCAGAGCATAATAATGCTTTCCAGAACACAGCACCACTTGGGTGACACTAAAAAAAAAATAAGAATGCTTCCAAGTTTAGTGTATTACAGAAACTTGATGCAGAACAGCTTCACACTTCCAACCAAAAAAACCAGTCCAACTTCAAATACAACTTCATAAAGCTAAATTGCTTCCCTAAACCATCTTTTCTCTTCCTTGCCTTCCCTTTCCTCCCACTCCCTCCAAGAGTTGGCTAACCTTTGGGCACAGTATGCCAGAGGTCCTGTTTCTTCAGTATTTCTGGGGAAGTTACCGTACAATGGGATTGATCTCTCTCAGCTCTGTTTATTAAAAATTAAACACCCAGTCAAAGCTAGTCATCTCTGTAGAAAATAAACCAGAGGGAGAGAAGTCCCTTCAGAGGACAATTCTCTGCCATGCCAAAGCAGGACTGCCTGCTGGAGAGACACTACACCCTCCTGCAATCACAGAGGTCTTGGCTGCCTAATCTTACTGGAAAAAGCAACAAGATAAACTACACCCTGTGTGCCTCACCATCCCACTTAAGAAACCCAAGATGCTAAGGTACTTCCAGTCTTTTGAATGGGGATCAGGAAGTGAAGAGGAAGGCGGCTCAGACTTGGGTACTACTGGGGCAAGGAGCAGATAAGGGGGAAAAAATTAAGGCTGAATTGGTCGTTGTGAACAGGATTCGCTGTATTATCTGAAGGGAGAGAGATGTACACACACTTTATTATTGCCCCACCTCATCAGCTCAGGCGTCCCAGCCCCAGAACAAAAATTCTGGATTCAGTTTTGGTCCACTCATGACAAGAAAGACATTGAGGAGCTGGAGCCTGTCCAGAGAACGGAACGGAGCTGGTGAAGGGTCTGGAGCACAAGTCCTGTGAGAAGCAGCTGAGTGAGCTGGGGGGCCTCAGCCTGGGGAAAAAGGAGGCTCAGGAGGTGCCTTTTCACTCTCTACAACTCCCTGACAGGTTGTAGCCAGGTGGGAGTTTGTCTCTTCTCTCAGATAACACACGATAAGACAAGAGGAAACAGCTTAAAGTTGCATCAGAGGAGGTTTAGATTTGACATTAGGAAAAATTTCGTCACTGAAAGGGCCAAGCACTTGAACAGGCCTCCCAGGGCTGTGGTGGAGTCACCATCCTGTTGGTATTTAAATGTCTAGATATGACTCCTGGGACATGGTTTAGTGGTGGACTTGGCAGTGCTGGGCTAAGATTGGACTTGATCTTAAGGGTCTTTTCCAACCTAAACAAATCTATTGATTCTATGATTCATGTCACAGCTGCTCCAGTGTCTGTCAGCTAATGGACATGGTGCAGAACAGGACCCATCAGGTTGGTAACTACAGTCACAGACTCCCTGTGAGGCCAAGGGGTGACAGCCTAAACACTTCAGTTTTGCAGACAGATGTGGTAACTACCAACAGTTACCAGAGGAAAAAGGAGAGGAAGTAAATCTAACCACAGTTGCCTACCATAAAAGATTTTCCCCTCAAAGTCGCCTCTTTCATATCACATCAAATTTGAGCTGTTGGGTAGGAGAAAGGGACAGGACATCTCTTTAGAGATTCTCCTCTAAGAAAGCAGAGCTACCTTTTAGGATCTACTGAGGAGTCACCAATGACGGGCTTGAATGTTGTCCCTGGGGCCATCTCTTCAAAACTTGATACAGCAGCCTACATGGGGGAGGAGTTGGAAGTTACCAAATCTTGCTGCTTTTCCCTCAGGTCAGAGTCAGAAAGAATACTGAGACAGGGCTTTGGTAAGTACAAAATACACAGTCTTCCCTCTCCATCATATTCCTATTCCCAGTAAAAAGTGGGATTATAAGCTTCCCAAGAACACCATCAGGCCAGGAATGAACCCTACTTCTAGCTCACCTCCACCCAGCTTTAATCCTCAACCTGTTTGGCCCCAAACAGGCAAAATTCCACTGATTTGACCCCAAAACAGCAATCAGAGAACACAAAGGAAAAAGAAAGAGAACACAAAAGAGGATAAAGAGAAAAAAAAAAAAAAAGGAAGAGGAAGGACATTTTTCAGCTTACTGGGAGCCTGAGTAACACTTTGGGAGAAGCAACAATGAGAGGTTTCCTGAAGTTTCGAACCATTTGCCGCCGGAGTAAATGGAAATACTGCGCTGGGGTGGTGGGATGCACAACTGACATGTTGACCTGGTCACCATCAACTCCCTCTTCTGAGCTGTCACACATCTGTACAGGGGGAACACAGCAATACCTTGTAAAAAGCAAACAGTGAGACTAATATGCAAGAAAGAATCCAGGCACATGAGGCACACTGACCTGTACAGGAACAGGTCAAATTCAAGAGAGAAACAACTTCAGAGAAGAAACAGGTTTAGCATTTAACTGGTAAGATTGTGTCTGAACTGCCTCCTTCGAGCCCATTGCAGCACAGCTCCCAGAGCACTGACTTGCAGTGCTGTGCTGGGGATGTGTGACCCTGAGAGGTGTGGTGGGTACCTGTAAGAACCGTTCCATCCGGCAGGACGAGTGCTCAGGGCCTGCACCATCATAGCCATGGGGAAGAAGAATTACTATCCCACTCTGCAGGAGCCACTTAGCCTCACCTAGACACACAGAATGAGGGGGAAGGAAAGGATGATTTCCAAAGAACATAAAGCCAGAGAACACATTACTTTGCACAAACTACTCAGGAAAAAGAATAGACAATTTCCCCATCATTAAATACAAGCCTGAAACATGCTGCTGTCATTTTGCCTCAAGGTTCATTACAGTGAAATAACTCATGTAAGGTGATCTGAAGTTTCTGAAATCATCAGGTAGCTCTAGGCTCCCAGAAGACTTAAGTCTCCACATGGAGCAAATGATGCAGTGAAACTTTAAAACTTCATCTCTGCAGCATCCTATGAGCCAGTCCTGGCTAACACAGCAGTGCTCGTTCCCCTGAGCTCTGCCAAACCTCCTGCACTATACAAGAGATTACAGTCAAATCCAGAATTTGGGTGGGATAAGAGGGCCTCTGAATTTCCATCTATGACTACAGAGGTTTTATACCTGAGCACTCAGAAAACATGTTAGAGTCAAACTTAGTAAGGTGTTGTGGGGTTTTTTGTTTGCTTTTTTAAATAATCACTATTTTCCTTCTCTATTGCTTCAGGAATTTTTCAGATGCTTCATGAAGGAAATGTACATCCTATAAAGCTACCAACCATATATACACCATCTCTAATACATGTGGGGGAAGAAAGGCCATTAGTATAATTAACTGTCCTTTTGTAATGACTGTATTATGCCCAGGAGTCTTTCATTTTAGATGTACTGTCTTCAGAGAAAAGCTGCACAGAAGTCAGGACCTCACAGGCAAGCTCATAGGACTCCTTGAGAAAACAGAATTCTTTGCACAACATATTGCCCTTTTACTTGAAAGAGGAAGGATTTTCTAAAAATGTGTATAATACAAATTATTAATTCTTAAATATATGAGCTCCTTGTAAACTCACCTCCAGAGATGAAAGTGTCAAATATTATCTGGGCTCCATTAAAGAAGTCTCCAAATTGAGCTTCCCAAATTGGCAGTAGCTTAGGGCTCTCAATACTCATTCCATATTCAAAACCAAGCACAGCTTCTTCAGACAAGGGACTGTTACTCACCTAACAAAAGGAAATTGTTGGGAGGGGTGGATAAGAAAGAAGACAACCAAGGGTTAAGAAGTGTTGGAACCAGGCAATCAGTGCTGAGGACACACACTCCTAAAGGCAATTGATAGGCACTGATTTTTGCTTTTGAATGAAGGCACTGAGGGGAAAAGAGTAACATTTGATCTCTCAAGGAAAAGCAAACCCCCTTGTTAAAGTTGCAATTTGTAACAACAAAGAATAGGGATGCCCTGACAGTTTTTATGTCCCTGTATCTGAGGGTTTGCCAGAACATACACTAGGCCTACATATGTCTCAGCAGCTTTAAAAAATGCATTGTTTCAGCACAATTTGAAGAAGGTGGTGTTGTGGGCCACAGAACATACCTCTAGGAAACCCTTCTGGTCTGGGGACATGTGATTCAGAGGAATGTAGGTATCATCTGTCTCTTGGCAAACCAACATCGCATGTCGCTGACTAAAGGTTCCTCTGCCAACATCTTGTCCACTTAGTCTGATATTAAACCCTTGCCAAGCAATAAACACAACACCAGATCAGCAAGTCATGTAAAAAGAAAACATGCAGGAAATAATTCTATCTCTTGTTATATCTCTTTTAGGATTTCCCCTCATCAGCAACATCAAATCTGAGATGCAATTCTTAACCAGCAGCAGCTTCAACTCTCAAGCACACAGATGCTCTGACATTATTTTGGGTAAAATGCTTCAATTTACTGAAGCAAACTGCAAAAAAATGTGCATTCTGTATCATATGTAAATGAAGATCTGAATTCAGGCTAGAGGGGAGGGAGAAGAAATAGTAGCATCAAGTACACAAAGTACTTGGGAGCCCCACTGATGTCAACTGCATGGCTCATGCTCAGCTCTATGCACAAATGTTTTTGGAGAGTGAGAGGGAGCTACAGTTCTTTGAAGATATTTAAGACTCAGTCTACAAATATTAGTGACACATAGGATTCATATTTACCTTCTCTTAGACCATGCAAATTGTCAAATTTATACATCATAGCAATCTTTTTACTTAGAAACACCTAAGAAATCTAATGTTATCCTTTATTGACATTAAAGCAAAAATATTTTTCTGTCTGCTGTCTAGTTGCCTCTTACCTTGGCTCAGCAGAGAACCAAATGCTAAAGTTTCAGCTGTTGCCCAGTCCAGCTTCTTTCCTTCCTCCATTTTTTGAACTCTTGACTAAGCAAATAAAGAACAAGAAAAAATTACTATTTTGTCTTTTTCCATCTATAGCTCTTTTGGTGGCACAGACAAATATTAGAAGCTAGGAAAAAGCCAACACACTACAGAGAGAAATGCTATATTCCTGCAGCCAGCTTAGGCTGGATTAGAATACAGAGTCTTATTCCAGCACACCCTGAAGAAGGTTGCCTGAGGACCACAGGACCATAGATGATCCACGTGTTCACCTCGCAGTCAACAAACTGTGGACTGTGATGAATTAATCCTAGTCTGAAAATATTAAAAATCTTAGCACAGCACAGAGTGTAGTCTTGACAGGCTTCTGGTCTGTCTGGTTAGCAGTGATGAAAGATACCAGGTGTAAGTCTCCAGAACTCTTCCCTGTTCTGGCCTGCAGAACTGCAGACAAATGATCAAACTGAGCTGTAGAGTTCTTGCCTTGGGCTGGTAAGACAAAAACATCAGTCTTTTGAAATATTCAACTCACAGCCTCTCTCTGGCTGCCAAGCAGACACCTGAACACACTCATCATCCATCAAAGGGAAACATTCACAAACCCCAAACCAATCCAAACCAAACACCAACTTGGGAGCTATCAAACCCTGACTGTAAAACTTGGCCAGATGCTGTCTAGTGTTTATATAGTTAAGTCATAAAATACTCACTACTGGCTTTAGAAACTGTGTACACTATTGCCAGGTTCCTGAGTCATTCCTTTACAAAGTACTCATTCTAATTACCAACTATATAAATGTTACTAACTTACCATAATAGTTTATTTCTATTTGTAAGAATAATAAACTGTATTTTCTATGAGCTTTTTTCTTCACTGAAATAAAATATTGTTGGAATAACAAACTAAAGTACATGGTCAGACCTGGAGGAAGAAGTCTTTCTTCAAAACTGGAGGAAAAATGGCATCATCTCAGCCTTGAAACAGAGTGAGCTGTTTTTCCTAGAGAATACCATGCTATTCTTTAACTGACAACCCTGCTGTGTTTAGACCTTTTCCTGTAACAGGTTGTACCTTTGAGCCATGAGATCAGAAGTCTTGTGATGCTCTACTCACCTGAGCATAGGTCTTCAGGAGATGGCTGTGCATCTGGAGCTCTTCGGGCACCTCCACAGACTTGACTCCAATGAACTGCAGGAGAGGCACAGGCATCCCCGTGTCCCAGGTGGTGATTTTGGCAGAAGGCTCCACGAGGCCTTTCCAGTGAGCCTGCAGGTTGGTAAGAGGTGGGCTGTACAAAGTCATGTTGGCAAGGTGATCATTCAGCTTAGCATAGCACGTGGTCTTTATCTCAGACACTTCAGCCTCAGTCATGAGCCCAGCAGCCGTGAGGTGCTCTGCGTACGTGTCCGGGATACTCTTACGGGATCTGCCAGGGAGAGAATCAAACCATATGGATATTAAGTGTCACAGGAGAACAAGGAAATACCACCTTACTACAGTCAGGTACCATGGAAAACTCATATAAACGGTGTCCTGGTGCATTATATTTATTTGCATGAAGTTCACTTTCCTGGCATTTTCAGAAAGAAAACAGTTCTCTTAGAGATGTGTTTTATAGTCCTTTATTAAAAAAGTAAAAGTGCTATAGTTGGTAGTTACAGGTAAAAACAAGTCAAAACCCCCTCTGTGCTACCATGCATGTTTTCTTCAGAGAAATTCACAGCAGGATTTCCGCATTGGAGAGAATCAAGGCAACCATTCCAAAAATGCTTCACCTAAAATACCAGAATTCACTGGCAAGGGAATTTTTGTGTGTTTTTCTTCAGGGATAAGGATGGAATCTGAATACATTTAAATGCTTATAAAGATGAGTCCCCACTGGAAGCAGCAGGACCGGGCAAAGGCAAGACAAACATCACACTGGCTTCCTGCCCATTCTCCCACATCATGCACATTTCCCTTGGCACACAGAAGGCAGCTTTGCCCTCTGATTACCAGTGGTCACGAATTTGAAATCCAAGAGCTATGTCCAAGATTGTTCTCCAAAATGCACCAAGCCACACATTCAAGAGCCAACAGTACTGATTGCTCATTAACATCTTATTATCAGACTCACACTGTAGTCAAGGGCTGCTGACAGTGTAGCTGCACCCTACATAAAGACCTGTGGATATGTCAAAGGATCTCACACAGAGACTTCTGTTGCAGCAGCAAGACGTTAGGTGGTGCAGACGTATTTTGGTGGTTCAGCCCTTACCTGATGATTTTGTACATGCTGGGGTTGGTGAAGAAGGGCTCATCAAGCTCATTGTGGCCCCACTGCCTGTAGCACAGCAAGTCCACAATGACATCCCTGCGGAACTGGCGCTGGTACTCCACAGCCAGTCGTGCGGCACGGACAACTTCCTCAGGATCATCCCCGTTCACATGGATAACCGCGCATCCAACGATTTTACCTGCCCAGGGATTCAAAACACAGCAGCAATCACACCCAACCCCGTCCAAAGAAAGCAGACACACACCTGCTCTGCTGAAACGACAGACAACCCATGTGAAGTAAGTATATTAAAAACAAATCAAAAAAAGATGTTCTTTGTGATGAGAGCTGGGGTAAGGAGAGGAGTCTTGCCTGAGAGAACATGCAATTATCCCAACCTGTTGTCAGTTTGAACACAACTTCTTTACAAGCACTTTGTTCCCAGAGGACTTTTTATACACAGTTCCTGCATCATATTAATCTGGTAGTGTACAGAAATGCAAGAGAACTACTTGATTGCTTCTCTTCCAAACAGAAATTGAATTTTATTTCCTTCTTATCCTAAGGTATCACTACTATGAATTCATACAAGCTCAAAGCAACTTTCTCCCTTATTAGTAGGGAGTATCATTCTGTCCACTGCTCCTCCAGGCAGAAAACTCTCTTCATTAAAGAGAACACTGTAAAATTTCAATATCTTAACACCCGCTCCTGTATGACAATTTTGCTGCAAGCAACAGTGCTCCTATTGTATTTTATCTCTCTAAAATTCTGGGAACCTAAGATAATTCAGCCATTCCTGGCTCATGTCAAGTTTCCCTCCCTAGCAAAACACTAAAGCTCAGCTACATAACAGCCCCTCCTCACTGACAGGTAAGAAGAAAGGAAAACTAAGCATGGAGGCAAAAAAACAAAGCCAAACAAAAACAATCCATAACACAAAACCAGCCCAGGGAAAACAGTAACATATGCTATCTACCTTATCAGATTTAATGAATCTACTTGTTTGGCTTGATGAAACCATAAGACAAACACTTGATGTTAGGTCAAAAGCATACAAAAGTATATTTTTACTTTTAGGAGACATATACAAGATAACTATTATGTCACTGATCTTACTGATAATACATCTGTTTATCACTAAGAAAGATCAGCTTCAGAAAGCTTCTAGTTCAGACATAAAAAGGTCTTAAGCTTCATCTTTAAATTGAAAGCTCAACAGGCTCACATAACAACAAACAAAACAGCAAAAATGGAGGAGTACCTGACCTAAAAATCTTGCTCAGAAAACCCACTGGGATGATTTTTATGAAATTTAACAAGATATATTTAAAATAAATATGTTATATACTCTATTGCAATACCTTTTTAAAAGCTGTCAATAATGTGACAGAAACTGAGTTACAAAGACTTTACAGAAATCTTGCAATTATTTTATCACATCCTGTAAAAAATGTGACAAGATTTTCCCTTGATATTTAGTCTTTGCCATAAAAGAGATAGGGGAGGGCATATTTTTAGCATCTGAATTGTTGCTAGTAGGAGGGAATAATAATAATAATAACTTTAATTCCTACTCTACCATGAAACTGGAGTTATAATCTCTCCCTAGAGCTGACAGGCAGTTGCTATAAAAAGTCCATTGCACAGCTTACACTGGAGTTAAAAATCCTTTCTGACACAACAGGCAATCTTCCTTGTGATTCAACTCTACTTACCAATGTCACTGCAGTACAGAGACGACCTTCCTCGCTCTGGAGGAGTGGTGTAGCCCAGCTGGTTATTAACAATCAAATGGATGCTCCCACCAACTCTGAAATGTGGCAGATTAGAGAGGGTCAGTGTTTCAGGAACAATCCCTTGCCCAGAGAAAGCAGCATCGCCATGAACCTACATCAGGGAAGAAGATGGAAAAGTCTCATTAGGAAACACTGGAGGAACAGCAAAATCAAAACCATAACTCATTAAGTAGGACCTTCTAAACTGAATGCATGGAACAGATACGGTTCCAGCTGGACCCACTTCTTAATACCTCTCAGAAAACCGTTTCCATGACTTGAGAGTTTATGTAGCCTTATCACTAACACAAGGTCATAGCAGCCAACGTATGTACATTAAAGCCTGATGTAATCCCTGCTGTATCCCACGGCAACCCAGAGTGGGTGCCGTGGGAGAAGACCACCACATAGTCTCCCCCGCCCCCTGGGTACAGTGGCTCTCTGCCTTTCCTGCCTTGCTGTTGAATGTTCTCCCTTGTTTGTACCCTCATAGGTTCCCAGTTAATGTATTCTTACCCTCTCACCCCTGTTGGGTGAGCACCTGTAATCCCCTCCCCGATCCTCCTCCTTGCCCTGAAACTACTGGACCCCTGACCCTCGACCACGCCTACCCCTCAACCTTAAAACCCTCGGACCTTCTGATATCAGGGCTTTTTCTGGTCCCTGACCCACGGAGGTAATAAGCCCCGCTGTGTTACACCGAGAGAGTCTGCGCCTCCTCTCCCGCTCTCGCCGCTCGTACCGCACACCGTGCAGCCGCCCGGCACCCCGGGAGTGTGCGCAGGGAAAAAGCCGCGCCCACCGGCCCTGCCAGGACCCCACGCAGGAGAGCGGCTGCACCAAATCCCTACCTCGGACTGACCTATAATCTCTTAAAACTGACCCACGAATGTCCAGGTGACTGCAAGTTTCCTGGCTGTGGCAAAGCTGCAGCAGTCAGAGGCAAGCCACTGACCCCCAAAAAAGGGAGCCACTCACCACAGCATTCACTACACCTTTGCTGAAGTTGAATGCTGGTAAACTGGGACATTTTCACCTTACCAAACAGACAAGAACAAAAAAACAAGTGGAAAATGAACCAAATGGAAGCACTCAAAAACAAAGAAAAACTTTCAGAAGGAAATAAAACCTAAGTTCTTAGTTACATTTCAAAATAGCAATAGCAAATATATGTTGCAAATAAAAAAAATAGTTCAGAAGGGGAAGAGAGAATACTGTGACATTCAGCCCAGGTTTCCAACAAAGGCTAGAGGTACTGGAGTGAATATCATCAAACATTTCAATGTTTTGAAATTGGAGACAGTTCTCCATTGATGAATATGACCACAGTTTCCTCACCATGCAGACTCAGTCATTTGCAGATCAAAGTCACTATGCAGACTGATGTACTTCCTTATTGAAACCAGATGACAGTTCTACTTTCTAGCTATGGAATAGTGGTTTCAAGCCTTAAAAGACTTCTGCAAGTACAGCAGGATAACAGAGGTGCAACCAACCAGTGAAACAGCAGCACTGGGTTTTATACCATTCTAATACAGATTTTTAAGAGGTATCACAACAAAACAAAGGTAACTGCTGCAAGAGAGACAAGCCAGCATCCCCACTCTATCCCTTACCATGCTACACTTGTTCCTGAAGTGTTGAGTTTTCACTTTTCCCTCCTGGTTTCTTCTGCTGCCTAAGAATGCTACATATCTCAGTGATAGCATCTGAGTGAAGATCCTAAAACATCTCAGAAAACTTTATGGCCTTTAGCACGTCCCAAAGCATTAAAGCCTAAAGACAGTGTGACTATCCAACTACACAAGACTGTTCATATGCATCTCAAACCCCAGAGGATTTAATTCCTGTAGTGCAGGTAGGATTTTACTCATTCCACCAAAAAGATGGAAACAGTTTTTGCTAGGGCACGTTTTTCTCTTGGCTGCATTAGCAAAAAGCTAAAAGCAAGGGCATCATCAAGTTTAGTTCACCAAACAGTGGCCCTGAGGGTGGAATTTATTTCTGAGAGCTCTTACTCTCAGACTTCATTTCAAATCATAAACATCAGTAGTTGCCTGACATCCAGGAAGTGGAGTTAAGGTATGTGTGAAGGTGGAAAATAAACCACTCTCCAGCAGAGATGGACAATTAAATACTTCAGACTTGTCCATAGTAGTTAACCAAGAAGAGTTTTATAACCCTTATAAATTCTGAGCACATTGAAGTTCCAGAAAACAAGACATTCAGACCCTGGACAATGAGGCTCACCACTGACAATGGCACCTTAACTGATCTTTACTCATTCTACCCTCAAGCTCTGGTACTGAGGCTTGTGGAAGAAGAGAAAAAATGCCAGTATAAACCTCAAGTCAGAGTTCAGAGTATCTACACTTAGATTTCTCAAGAGAAAGCACTGTAAAAACAGAAAGTTCAAAGACAAACACCCAAACAAAGAGCCTTTCTTGCCTGCTTTCATCTCTGTTCTCAATTAGCTGAATGAAAGCAGTTAACAGTTGCAAGTAAAAATTTTCCTGTTTTCAATCTCACTTGTGTACCTCTTAAAGACACAATCAAAAGTAATGATGATACATTTTCTTCCTTTTAGGAATACTTTGAATCAGTTTACTAACAAGCAGGTGTTTAGCACAGAATCAAATGTTTCTCTTCGCTAGGCAATCCTCCCTATCACCCCCACAAATCCTAAGAAGTGAAATTTTTCTAGGATAGGGAGGGTCCATTTATCCTGAAGAATCGTTGTTTAAAGAGTCATAGTACTTACATTACTACATGGTGAATATCTACCATTATGAGAAAGAAACAACAGTATCTTCTCAAACTAAGACATAACTGCACTGAAAGATAGAGACACATTGGGCAGCAAAAGTTGGCTGCACTTGCAAGCTCTAAAGATTTTTTTAAAATAAAAAACTAAGAACCCCAACTTGCCCAGAATATTTTGTATTCTCATGTCTGCTTTTTCACAATATCCGCACCCTTCCAGAAGAAAGTGAAACATTTTTTTAACTGAAATACATTTTCACTTCTATATGTAACTTCCTCCATGTTTGTTACACTTTACAGAATATTTCTGCCCAACTTGTTTTTACTCCTTGCTTTAAAATGTTAAGAGTTCAATTCACTTGTTTTTCCAAGTTGAAGTCAATGCAAGAGAAGAAAATTTATCAAGGAACTATTTAGGATTGCTTCTACAGCTATACAAGTCAGTTCAAGGAGTAAAAACTGTCTTCAACAGTACCATGAGAATATTCTAAATCCTCCTGAACATTTTGCAGCCTTGTTGACAGCTCTTCTCCAAACCCATTAATTTGAAAGAAGGCTTCCAGTGGCAGCTAAAATGCAAAAGTGAGGAAAGGCAAACATGGCTCTCAGTGCAGAAGATTATTAAAATAAAGGGAGGTGTCAGAACCAGTTATTCAGAAATCTTAGAAGTGCAATTATTTAAATGCCAGCATCATCACAAACTCCACCTGGAAATCTTCCTTGCCCTCCTCTTTCCCCATAAAGAAGATTGCAGCTCTTGACATCATACATTAACTCAGGTTTTTTTTGATACTTCTGTGTACACTCCTGTTCACATTCTAGTCCAGCAAGTCTTACAAATATAAATTACAATATGTGAGCAAAATACCTGCAGGCAAATAACTTTGTCCCCAGGCTGTGCAGAACTCTCTGGGGAGTAATCGCCATCGAGCAGAGTCTGTTGCCTGGCTCGTGTCTTGCCCACAGCCACGGGGTTGATGGCTTCTAAGTGTGAGGGGTTGGGGAGCAAGGTGACATGCACAGGTCTGTGGGAGCCGAAGTCCAGATCTACAGAAGATGTGAGGTGGGAGAGAACATCCCCAATAGCTGCTGAGTTCTCTGGAAACTCACTCAAACCACGCATCTTGCGGAACATGAGCTGCATGGAAACAGATCTGGTTAAAATCCTTTTCTGATTCACTGACATGTTGAAAGAAAAACACTCTCCTACTCCTGAAATTGCAAGGATGCTTCTAAGTAACAGCACATAAAACCCTTCATTAGAGCTCTTTTTACAGTCTCCTGCAGACAGTTCACTGAAGTGTTGATAGAAGGGAGAACACTCTCACACAGGCAACATTTTATTGCTCCAGCATCTACAACATGGCAAACTTTGGGGGGTTTATTTTATTGCAAATAAACCAGGTAACTGCCTGTGAGATTATAAATCTCTTACCTCAGGAGGAAGCTGCAGTAAGCCCGCGAGCAGATTAAGCCTTCCCCGATGAGGCATTCCAATGATGATATCCATGACCCCGCTGTACGCACACGCCTTGAACAGCTCATGGAAGAAGCCCATCATGCTCTCTGCTCCTTCACCACCATATCGCTTCACTGTGGCAAACTTGGTGGCCAAGAAGTGATCAAACTCCTATTAAAAACAGAACAACTTCAGTATTAGGCTATTTTAAGCAGCAGCCTTCTGTTTATAAAACTGAAATATAATTTATGTTTATACCCTTGAGGCGTACAAATCTAAACATACCCCTGGAAAGTCTCAGCTCACTCTCCTCCCACACAGTCTGAGACCAGAAGCTATGACAACTATAAAAAATCAGCTCTAAGCAGAAAAATGTTGCATTGAGGGCCAAACTTTCTCTGTCTCACATGGAAAGTGCTTCAACAAGAATGGTAACACCAGATTAATTTACAAATTTCTTGGTAGTTTACCTGTTTTAGGTGGGAATTTAGAAATGGTGTTCTTTTACAGTATGAACCATAATGGTCTTGAGATACATAGTTCTAGCAAAGTAGTGTTTCATTTTGATTTACATTAGGCACAGTCCTTATTACATAGGTAGAATGCTTGATAAAAAAATAAATAAACCTGTATTTACTTCATTTTCTTCTCACTTCACTCCATTCACCTCCTCTTAGAAAGCTCTAATAAGTGACCAAGTTTTGGAAGCACTGGAAATTTCTTTCGTTTTTGCAACTGAAGACAGAAACTAAATGAAGTCTGTAGTGGAGCAGGGAAGACTAAGCCACACCCAAAGATCTGAGCCAACTGCTGATTGAGCAGTATTCAGTTCTGAGGAATAATGTATACAAAACTAATCATATATAAAAGCAGTATTTTTCTGTCAGGGTTAAATTCTATACTCTTAGTATAGTTCTGGTCATACTGATATTAAAGTAGAGCACATCAGGGTTCCAATATCAACCTCCTGTGTCACCATCAAATTCCTCTAACTGCCAAAGAGGCGACAAAAAATACAAAGTGGGACATATACTTCCGTTCAGTAATTGGTAAATATTACATTTAACACTCCTTCCACTTGGAAAACTGGAAACAGGGACACTTTCACAGATCCTGCTCTTCTACCTTTCCAAACTTCACAGATCCTGCTCTTCTACCTTTCAATCCTTCTGGATAACATGGGAAGAAAAGGGGAAAAAATTAAAACTTTTCACAGTACAGAAGTATTGGAATAAATTTTCCCTGTACATTTCAAAAGTGCATAAATATTTCACTTCCTTATGGAAGGCATTAAACAAAGGTTCCTTGCTTAAAAGCACCATATCTGCCAGTGCTACATAATAACACCTCAGTCCAACTCTGATTTGTTCTTCCAAAACCTTGAGGGACAGCATACTTTAAGGACAGTAAAACAGATCAGCATGAGCGTGAGAGGAAAACACAGAAGCTAAGCCAGAGCACAAGATTTCAGAGAGCTCTGCTCAACCTTGTGCTCCCATCAGGAACATTTAATATGAGCTGTCAGATCATTAATCTAAGAGTATCTCACTCTTGAAGACTGATTATTCCTGGGTTTATAACATCATTATTTCAGTAATGCCTGGTAAGTAAATTCAGCAACAAACTCCAGTGAGATTCCTGCATTGCACTGCTTCAGGCAAAACATTGTACTTCTTCCTCCTGCACACTGTCAAAGCCTTTCAGGACAGTGATCGTTCTTTTTCTGCATGAATCACGTCCAGAATAGTAAAGGATCCATGACAGACTCCATGACTATTACAACCCAGTAACAGGGAACAAAGTACCTGGGACTCCAGCATCAGTTTGCACAAGTGCTTCTTCTCTTCAGGTGTAAATGCTTCTTGCTTTAGCTCTTCAAACCTTTTAGCAAACCATTCCCTCTCCTCCAAAGTTGGAAGCTGGCTTGTTTCTATGGAAATATGCCCGCAGTATATATGGTCAAGATAAGCCATCACATCCTCTACAGAAGCCTCCTCTTTTCCCATGTTTATAAGTCCTGGTGGGAAATAAATGTTATTAGTCACTTTGGGGAAGGAAGGGAAGCACTAAGGCCTGTTTTGGAGAAAATAAAGCAATGAGAGAGACCCCCCTCCTTCATTTAAGGCTGCAGCAAGGCTCTAAGAGAGCCAAGAAAAGACAGTTCTTGACTTCTGCCCCTGTACTTTCAAAGTTTCACTACAGTGTTAAATATTATGGTAAATCATAGAATGTTACAGTAATACAAGAAATTAATGTTTAACCTCAGTGGTTGTAAGAACAAGTACAAATTTTCATGATTTCTGAAGATGCTAGAAGGCAGCCTCTCACTGCACTATGATTTCTGCAACAGACATATGTATGCTGAAGTTAACAATTTTCTGTCTAACAGTTTTCATCACTGATTGAGCCACCACTCAATATCTGACTCTTCCACAGAGGCCACAGCCCCTCAATAAATCACCCATGAACAGAGTTTGCTGTGATAAGGCTGTGGACTCACCTGTAGTAACGAGAGGACCCTGAAGAACTTCAGCAAGCTCTCGGATTTCAGGTACCATGTTCATAACAGCTCGGCCAGCAAACAGTGGGTTTATTTTGGCTGCTTTGTGGCCATGTTCAGCATAGGCAGTTATTAAACGAGCAAGAGCATGGTCAACTAAAACCAAAAAGAAAGCAGAACAGTATCACACACATGCTCAGATTAAATCCACTCACAGCATCACCACAGGAATGTTTTGTCTGCTGGCAACCATCAAGGTTCTGGCTGGAAAGAGAGCTTTTCTAGGCAGTTGTTTCTACCTTACTACCCCACAACAGCTCCCATCAGCAAACTGCTAAATCTGCTCCCCCATAAAATTTTCAACCAAATACACTCCAGATTTCCCCCACAGTTCCCCTCATAGGTTAGGCTCCTGTATACATATGCAAAGCTACTTCATTTTGCTTTAAATCTCTTTACAACAGTGGCAAACCAAAACCACTACCAACAGGAACGTCCAAGTCAAGATCAGCACATTACCAGTGTATAGTATTATTTCCTAAGCCAACTCAATCCTCTCACTTATGCTTCCTTGTTCCTTGCTGGAATGACAGGAGGATTGGGTCTTAACAATAATTCAGGTCCCATGACTTCAAAAAACACCAAAGTCTGTCTGCAGGAGCCAAGAGCATGTGCTGAGCCAAATGTGGTAAAAATTATCGACATGGGTAGAATTTGACCAGCTGAGAGGTCACACACATGTTACTGTCACTGAGCACAGCCACAGACCAGACTGATAAACTGCAAACAGTAAAACATACTGCAAACGCAACCTGCTACAAACGAATGACATGAACCAGCTTATAAAGCATTCCTAATGTCAAGGGGTTTTTCATCCTGGTAAAAACTCAGCACTGACAGTAGTCAGGTCTGAAGTTTTCAAAGTTTTGTTTTGTTTTCCAAAACAATGCAATTCTCAGACCATAGCACAAGGTTATTTCTCTGACACTTGTATTTCTATTGCTGATATTCTGCTCCAGCCGTTATAATCACACAGTCATGGAGGGACATAACACAGACATAAGGATAACACTGCCCACAGCGCTCTCAGCAAGAAGGCCGTTTAAAAGCAATTTTTAAAATGTTACATAAAAATGTTGATCATTAACAAGGAGGCTACTTTGTGACGGGACTCGGTGTCCCGGAGCTACAAACTGGTTTCACTTCTGCTTGTGGGCAAAGGGTTTAATTCCTACCAGAGTTGTCAGAGTAAAGTTAATGCAAGGACCACACTCCTACCTAGAAGAGTTTTCTGCTTGAAACCACATTTCTGCACTGTAAAACGGAGCTAAAAGCAACACAGGATTGCTACAGGAGAGAGTTACCTGTATTTAATAATGGAATCCTAGAATGTTAAGGGTTGCAAGGCACCTTACAGACCATCCCGTCCCAAACCCCCTGCCATGGGCAGAGACACCTTCCACTAAACCAGGCTGCTCAAAGTTTTATCCCATCTGGCTTTGAACACCGTCAGGGTTGGGGCATCCACAACCTCCCTGGACAACCTGCTCAGTGTCTCACCACCCTCAGTTCGGCTAGTTCAAGCACCACGGCATAAAAGGAAAATGACAGGCGCGTGGCAGAGGTACTTCTACGAGCAGCAGAACTCTCCGAGAGCCCATCGCTGAGGAAACTTCAGCAGTCGGTGCTCTCACAGCCACTTCAGCCCGCGGGGCGGGGCCAGGCACCCCAGGCTTGCAGAAACCACAGCCAAGAGCTCTCGGAGCGGGTCTGCTCCGCGCTCTGCCCCGACGGGAACAACACACACAACGCCTCAGAGCGCCCGCTCCGTGCCCGGGCCCCGCTCCGGGCAGCCCCCGCCGCGCTCCCTCTGCCCGGCGCGGCCCCGGGGGTGTCCGACCTGTTCTGCCGGCGCCGCGCTGCTCCTCCGCCCGCCCG
>VZSE01000693.1:26674-59702 GCA_013398275.1 Promerops cafer | reverse complement strand
GGCTCCTTTGTGGCCGTAATCAAAGCCTGGTGAGTGATGGCTGCTCAGGGGAGGGAGGGAAGGGACAGCGGAGCGAGGGTGGCTCACCCGCGGGCCGGGGGGGCGGGGGTGGCGGGGCAGCGTGGCCTGGCCGCAGCTCCGGGGAGGGGCACGGGGGGATCACAAGGTGTGGGGGCCTTTGCTGTCACGTCCTGCAGGTGCAGCTGTGGGTGGCAGCACTGGGAGCTGGGCTGGATGGAGCATGCCTAGCCTTGGGAGCTGCACTGACCAGAGCATCCCCAGCGCTGGCAACTGGACTGGATGGAGCATTCCCAGCGCTGGGAACTGGTCTGGATGGAGCATCCCCAGCGCTGGGAACTGGACTAGATGGAGCATTCCCAGCACTGGGAACTGGTCTGGATGGAGCATCCCCAGTACTGGAAGCCAGAGTGGGCTGAGCATCTGCAGTGATCAGAGCTGGGCTGAACTGAGCATCCCCAGCGCTGGGAGGCAGATGGGACAGAACATCCCCAGTGCTGGGAGCCATGCTGGTGGGATCATTCCCAGTGGCTCCCTCCCAGCCAGGCTGGGAAGTCCCGGGCAGGGCAGCAGGGCTGCTGTCTGAGCAGGCAGGGGCTAGGCAGCAGGTCAGTCCCCCTGAGGGGCAGAGAAACAGGTCTCCTCTCACAGCCTTCTCCCTCTGGGAGAAGCACCCTCTAGGACTGGGGACATGCTGGCTCACAACTCCCTTGTGCCTTTTACTTCTGACATGTGACTGTGGCCCTGGAGGAGCACGGCAGCTCTCTTCCCTTGACAGGGAAGGCTGTGTGGGAGAGATTTTGGTGGAAGTTGCTTGGACAGCACAGGCTTCCAGCACAGCATTGCTGGCACGAGGCTCACGTGGAGGTGAACCTTGCTGTGCCATGGTAGCTTCTGCCATCCCCATCATGGGGAGCTGAGGACCTGCTGGTTGCAGTCAGGGCAGGCTGGGACAGGTGAAAGGGCCTCTAAGGGGTCCCTGGCCTTGACATTTCTGTGAAATTTGGGAAATCTGGTCCCAGACCTGGTCTGGAGGCTGTGTGGGTGGCAGGCCCCCTCTGGAGGTTTTCGGCTAGAGGAGCGGAGCCCACAGTCTGCAGGGTCACCCACAGCTTCCTGTTGCTCAGCTCTTTGTGGACTGAGCCTCAGCTTCCGTGCCTTGGCTTCCCCCAGTGCTGACCAGTGCCACGCCAGTGCCACAGTGATGGAGCCGTGTGAGTATTCAGGGACGGTGGGGAGAGACCCTCCTGCTTCCATTCATGCTTCCGGCAGGGACTCAGCACTCGCCAGTGCTGCCAGGGAATCCTCCCCATCGCCAATAGCCTGGCCCGACCTCACTGTGATTTGTTTTTTGTGGTTTTCAATAACATTAAACTTTTGGCTGAATTGCAAAGCATCTGAAGAGCTGGGTCTCTCTCTACGAGGACTTGGTAGTGCTCTGCACTGCAGAGTTTCCCTGCTCAGCAACGACAAAGTAGGGAAGCAGGAGAGGAGCCCCCAAAACCCACATCACTGTGGACCAAGGCAACTGCCCCTGAGCCCCCGTGGCTGAGGAGCGCCCCGATTCCCTGAGGAGGGAGCCTGCCCGACCCTGGGTTATCACCTGCGCTGCAGCTGGGTGACAGCTTTCCCAAGAACACATGTTCCCTCATAAACCCCGGCTCTGCTTATCTCAAAGGGCACATCCGACAATTAGCTTATCTGCTGCGAAAAGCGAGCAACGGCTTTGGGTATCTGCCTGGCTTCTGCAGCTTGGGAAGAAGGCAGGGGAAAGAGCCCCTGGAAGGCCGAGGCGCATCCTCGGCGTCCCGTCAATGAAGTGACTGCGCTCCAAGTGTGCCGTGGGCGGACTCCGTGTGCTCGGGTGGGGAGCTGGAGGTGCCCCTGGCTCCTAGGAGTGCTCAGTGCTTCCTGCTGAAGAGCCCTGCCTGCAGCTGCTGCCAGCTTTGCCAAACCGTCCCAGGGTGGGTGGCAATTTTGTGCAGGGTGGATTGCAGCCTCCGGTTAAATTTTTGGGGAAAATTGCAGCTGGAGACCATGGCTCTTTCCAAGAATGGGGAAAAGGGAAAAAATAAGGGATTTGTTCTCATTTTAAAATTCTGTCTTTGAAGCAATTTGGCAAGTAGAGAGGGAAGAGAGGCTGAGCTTCATCTTGTGTTCCTGGAACATGCTCAAATTTGACCACACTAGAACACTTTATTTGGGAAAAAATGTGGTTAGCATGAGCTCGGTGCAAACTTCTTCCATAGGAGCAGCTCCCATCACGGGGCATAGGTCTGCCACCACCCAGCTCCTGGACAAGTGAGTGCCAAAGCCCAGGGCCTCCTGTGTCCCCACCGGTGTCATGGGGTTCAGAGGGATGGCAGAGGGAGCTGCAGCCCAGTGAGCTCCATCTACTGCAGGCCATGCCAAGGCCGTGCTCTGCCTGACTGGTTTTGGTGGTTTACACCATTTTTCTCCTGTCCTGTAACAATCCTGTGTGAGGCAGAGAAGAGCAGGCACGTTTAGCCACCCCTGTGCAGTGTGATCACACTGTCCCCTGTGCAATGTTCTGCAGCCCCAAGGATATTTCTCCTCCCTGCCTGGCCCTGGACATGTCATCCCTCACTTGGAGAGCAAATTAAGAATTGGTTGAGTTAATTTGCTGCAGATGATTGTTTGAGGAGCAAATAACCAAAAAAGCTGGTCAAAAGCCCAATATTCCTCCCTCCTGGAGACTTTCTGGAGGACTTTCTGGAGCTCCTTTCTCCTGGAGGCTTTCTGGATGGTGGCTGGTGCCCCATGCTGTGCCCTGAGGAAGGCCTGGGCTGCCTTTGGGGGGGAGCTTCAGTGGGCTTCCTCTCCACCCTGCTCCTCCTGCTCTCCCCCAAATCTGCACCAAGAAACAAGTATATTGTTTGCAAGCTAAAAACTAGAAATGATTTATATGTTTATAAGCCCAGCTCTGGCTCCATTTATTTTGGCAAAGGAATTGTTTGCATCTTTGCAGAATTCCTTCACCCAAACCACTCATTAGATATGAATTTCAAAACAGCCAGAGGGAGCGGGTGACTCAGGGGAATTAGCAAATGACTTCTCAAAGACTTTTACGTCAGGGACAGCAGCCTGATTCCAGGTCTCGGTGCCAGTGGCCCAGAAGACGTTGTCATCTCACGTTGGGTCAGTGATCCTGAGTCAACCCGTGCGTTTGAGGACCTTGGTCTTTGACTCCGAGCTGGCAGGTGTCTTCACCTAAGCCTTCACCTTCACCTGAGCAACCTAAGCCAAGGGAGAAGCCAGAAAAGACAGGAGGAGAAGGATTCCGTCAGTGAACTTTCACTGGACACGACAACATCAGCTGGAGGAGCTGACAGAGGAGTGATATTCTACCATAGCTCTTTCCCCCCAGTGGGAAGATCTGGGAGTTTCTGGAAAGGATGTTTGAGGAGGGTCAGCCTTGAGGTCTGAAAATGGGGCAAGTGTGACTACGAGTGCCTCTGCTGTGGGTTTAAAGACCACCTTGTTTTTCACCTGGAAACTATTGAGAAAGTTGTGCGCGAAGATGATTCCGGTCATCACTTTCCTCCTTCAGACAGGAGCTCACAAAGCAACCGGCCGGTGTGATGATGCCCCATCACCTTGTCCTGGCAGAGCTGCTTGACTTGGGCTGGCACTGGGAACGGGAGCAGCTTCTCAGGCTGGTTTATCAGAGGAGATGCGTGTGGGGAGGCCGTTGTTCTGTGATGGCACTGCGGGGGCTCTGGACAATTTCAGTGCCCTCAGGAATACCTGTTGGGGTGAGGGGACAGGCACATCTTTTGTGGAAGAAGGTCTGTGAGGAGTGAGAGTGACCCTGGTCAGAGGGGAGTCTTCCACCCTGGACCAGGCAGGCTGGACTCCCAGAGGTGTCCTGTCCTCTGAACGTCCATGGGTCCCTGGTGTCCCCAGCCTCCATGTCACCTGTTTTCTCTGGAGGCGCAGCTGGAGCTCTGGCAGGCAGCGTGCCCTATAGCAGCTGGTCCGTGTCCATGTGTGTCAGGCAGCCCATGGTGCCACCAGGCTCCTGGTCTCCATCACCACCCTACCCCAACCTGCCCCGCGCCCCCGCCTCGCTGTGCTGGCTCGCTCCCGAGCCAGCCTTGGCTCCTTGTCTCACAGGCAGAGATCAAAATAAACTCCAGTGAAGGGTCCTTTAACTTTCTCTACTCGAGTGAAAATAAATGCGCTTTCCCCACCACCCAGCCCTGTAAATTCCCTGCACTGTGAAATATCTTCCAGATATAGTAAAGAGACGGCTTTCGACTATTTTTTTAAACATCTTTAACTGCTGTATATATTTCCAGGGAGACGTAATAAGCGCTACAGCTAATTTATCTGCGTGTACTGTAAATATTTTCAGGAGATAGCAGAAAGGATTTCAAACACATGGCTGGGAGTATTGGCACACAGCATAGGCTGGTGGGAAGGATGCCTTTAACCCTTTGCGTGTCATGTCCTTTCCCTTTGCTCCTCTCTCTGCGTCCCCAGCGCAGCATCTCCTTGCCAGCCCAGGGCTGTTCCTCCAGCTGATGTCCAGCCAGATGTTTGTTTGAGCAGGGTGCTGAGTCTTGGTCTCCTATTTGACCTTGTAGTCCTTGCTCTGGGGGCACTAGGAGCTCAGCTGGCAGCCACTGGGAGTTCCCCTCCTGACTCAATCCCTACACTCCTGCCCACACACGACCAGCTGCTACCAGCACAGGACAAGATTTGGGAAGGAAAAATCCTGCTGGGGATCTAAGTGAGTGTCTTGCAGGCCCAGCATCCTTTGGGTTTCAGCAGAGGTTGCAAACCCGTGGTGGGGGAAAACCAGGGTGCCCAGCTACTGCCAAGCCCTGGGATTGGGAAGGGAGGCTGAACACGGCAGGGACAGGGGTGCTGGCCACATGTTTTTGTCCCCTTGGCCCTTGGGAGATGTGAGTTCTGCAGAAGAAGGAGGCTTGGTCCACCAGGAGCCCATTCTCAGGGCTCTCAGGTGTGATGGGAGAGACCCCAGGTGACGGAGAGCTCAGGGAGCAGAGGGTGGCCGGGTGCAGGCACGTGTGGCTCTTGGGGGAGCAGATGCAGAGGTCCCCTGTCCATCCCCCACCCAGCCTGGCCACAGGGAACGTAGGAGCAGGCATCTGCTGGGACACAGCCCACCAAGCACCCACAGCCCCACTCCTGGCACGGTGACCCCTGGCTACACATCTCACTCGTGACCACATCCACAGAGGTGGGATCCTCTGGGATCCTCTCCTGTTTTGGGAGAGCTCTTGCAGGGATGGGTGAGATGGGGTCCAATGGCCACCTTCACGCTTCCTGTGCCCTGACACTCCCCAGGAACTTCTGTGGGTGACAGTAACTTTTCCAGGGGAAGGTCTGGAGAAGGAAGTCATGGGGTGCTGGCCTCGGGGAGCAGAGGTCTTTCATCACACAGCCAATGTCTGGTGTCAGCAGGGAGCCATGCTAAAAGCACATTCAATTCAAAGCCTGTTAAGCAAACCCAGCTCTTGTAGCACGAACAGCCTGTCCTGAAGCTGTGGGTCACCGCAGCTGGGCCAGTCACAGTGCTGAGGGGTCTGCCTGCCAGACTGGGAGGCTGTGCACCTCCTCCATCACACCCTCCCCGCTGCTGTGGGCTCACCACGAGCTCCTGCCTCTTGGCTGGTTTGTGGGGGCATTTTGGCCAGGGCAGCGTTTTCCCTGGGATTCTCCTGCAGTAAGTCCACCCTTCACTCTGGCATTGCCCTCTCCTGACCGTACCCCGTGGTTAGGAGTCCTGCGGGTATCTGGGGCTCCCAGCCCATCAGCTGGCTGCCTCTGGCTCACTGCAGGTTTGGGGTCTCTGTTGGCGGTGGGAGCAGGAAGGATGCACTGTTAGGAAGAAAGATGGGATTTCCCCAACTGTTTGCACAAGCCCTTGAGGTTTTGGGACTTCTCTCCATCACCTGAGCACCGCGATCCAGGCTTTTAGTGGGCATGGGTGTGATCCAGACTAATTCCAGACAGGTTGCAGCCCCTTTGCATCACCTAAGCATCACCTAAGTTGTGGATGGAGCAGTTCCTCCCACCAGCTGAGGCTGGACAAGAGGCTGAGGCTGTTGGGGCAGGAGAGCTGCCACAGCCACTGGGAGGAGAGCCCAGGCAAGGTGAGTTCCTGGCAGCAGGAACGGATGCGCTGGCTGCATCGTCCAGGCAATCTGCTCCCCAGGCTCCTGTCCTTGTGGTGTAATTTAATGCAGAGTAAGGACAAGAGGTACCTATTGGCTTGGAGCCCAACTGAAAAGCCACAAGAAGGAGATAAAAGCCTTTAAATGCTAAGCCTGTCCAAAGAGACAATGAAAGGCAAATGTCTTCCCAGCTTTATGTCCATGTCTTTTTACTTGATTTATGGGCTTTTTGCTATAATCCCTCATGCTTTGTGACTCTTCAAGTTGTTCAGCTCTTGTAAAAGGCCTGTGGAAGCAAACTGCATCAGCCAGGGGACTCCATATCCATCCCTTAGCCTGGGCTGGTCCTGCTGTGGGGTCCAGTTTAGGATCTGCAATGGCCTTGGCCTGATGTCCCACAGGGTAGAGAAGCCCAGAGTGAGCCCTGATGCCACAGCAGAAGGCACAGGGGGGGTTTTGTGGCCACAAAGAGGAAAAGGCAAGCAAAGAGAAAGGACCCAAATGTTTCCATTCAGCCTCTGGGTGAGCAGCAAAATGTTTGGGAGCTGGATCTGCAAAGAGGATCCAGATGGGGGGAACCGCAGCTGCTCCCTGAGAGTGGAGCCTGAGTGTCTTTGGGAATGTGGGCTGGAAGGTTGGCAGGGAGCAGCCCCGGGGCTGGGGGGCTGCGGGAGTGGGGAGTTGGAGGCAGCCATCCCCACACACCCAGCGTGTGTGGATCTGGAGCTAATCAGCCTGACACAGGATGCTTGGGTGTCTGCTGGGGCTGGGCTATGAGAGCAATTGCTCTCAATAAAACGTTTCCCTCCTCCGTTTCATTCGGAAGTGAAGCTGTGAGCCCAAATGTCCTCAGCTGACTCTCCTGGTCCTCCTGCCCCCTGTGAGGGGAGGAATTGACTGAGACGTGGGGACTGGGGCAGCTGAGCAGGAGCACATGTGCCTTCACATCCCACTCTGCGGGTACCCCCAGGCCAAGTCCCACGGCTCTGGGTGCCAGCTGTGGCTCTGGGAAGCTGAGCAGCTTTAAAACTGAGTCCTCTCAGGTGCAATGATCCCCCTGAGATTGTGAAGTGGAGACATCCCTTCCCTTTGCTCTTCCCAGAG
Source organism: Promerops cafer (assembly GCA_013398275.1). Taxonomy (NCBI): domain Eukaryota; kingdom Metazoa; phylum Chordata; class Aves; order Passeriformes; family Nectariniidae; genus Promerops; species Promerops cafer. The sequence continues at coordinate 52,413 of VZSE01000693.1, read as the reverse complement.
CAGCTCCTGTTGCAAGAAGAGCAGCTGTAGGGCTGTGTGGTGGCGAGGGAAAAGGGATGGAATGGCACTGGGAGTGGTGGGGAGCAGCTCTGGGCAGGGGGCAGTGGTGGAGCTCAGCTCTTCTCAGCGCCTGCTCTGCTGCTGGAGGTGGGAATTGTCCCAGCTGACTGGGAAGGTGCTGGCTACCAGGCAGAGGAGCAGCTGACTGTGGCTGTCCCGGGGCACCTCGGGGCAGCCGGTGGCCCTGCTGTCCCCCAGCCTTGCTCCTGATGGGCACAGCAACCCAGAGAGCAGCACGAGATCCCTGAGTGAGCATAGCCTAGCTCTGCCCTGCAGCACCCTGGGAAGGGCAGGTGTGTCCTGCCATCCCCCTGCCCAGTGATGCCCAGACCACCCCCAGTGATGCCCAGGGCGGCATCCTGTCCCCACCAGACACATTACATTTGCATTTCTGCACAGGCAGCAGCACTTCTGCTTGGTGTCCAGTCTCAAAATCTTCAGGTGCCAGGTGGGAGCTCCGTGGCTTCAAAGGGTGACTTTGTGTCTCCTCTCCACTCCTGCTCCAGGGCCAGGCTGTCCCAGGACCCCGAGCTGACGCAGCCTTCCATCACCTCTCACACTTAATGCCAATATGCAACAAACCCGGTGAGGGGGAAGATTTGGGAGATCCTGGGGAGAGGGCGATGTGGGGAAGCAGAATTTGGCCTGTTCTGAAAGGTCTCAAAAAAAAAAAAATTCTTGCCTGTAAAAAAATTAGTAATTTTAAACCGCAGGCAAATGCTTGACATTCCTGAGCAATGCTGCCCTCTGTTTACTGCCCTTATTGTTCTCAATGAGCTGGAACCGTGGAAATGAATATTCTGACCCCATCCTTCGCCCTGAGAAAGAAAGGAAGAAAGAAAAANATGAAAAAAAAAGGAAAAAAAAAAAAAAAAAAAAAAAAGAGGAGAAAGAACCAAAACTGCCGAAGGAAAACAGAGTCATTCTCCCCATGACTGAGTGAAAGAATAACATGGGAGCGTGGAAACAGAGCTGCCAGGGCGCAGCAATTGATTTAGAGCGCGATCTGAATGCGGCGCGCTGGCCGTCCCCGCCGGAGCGGAGCGGAGCGGAGATGCCGGCCGTGGGACAGGGCCCGGGCACGGCCGGGAGCCCGGCCAAGCACGGGCACATTGCGAGCGCAGCCCGGGGCTCCCTCCGCTGGGCTGCCTCCGGCTGGGGCAGCGCCGCAGAGCGCACAGGCCCAGGGCGGAGCGAATCCCACGGCTCGCGGGGCAGCGAGGGAGCAGCGGCGCTGGCAGGCCCAGTGATCAGAAAGGTCTCCGGGAGGGACACGGGAGGGACACGGGGGGGACGCGCTGCGCCACGTGTGCCGGGCTACGGGAGACCTTCGGAGGCCGGGGAGCACAGACCCAAGCCCCAGAAGGGGACTCCAAGCCCCACTGCTTGGTTTCCTCTCCCCTAGGCACCCACCAGGCGGGGAAGGGCAGAGATGCCAGCCCAGTTTCGGGCTCTGTGCCAAACTTCCCTATGCCCACAGCGCCCAGTTCCTGAGATGGGCACGGGGAGGGGACAATTGCTCTGAGTCCCAGGTGCCCCCAGCACCCACCATCAGCAGCTCTCTCCAGAGGCAGCGCTAGATGCTGGGCTGCCCAGAGTGGGGGACCCACCTGGCCCCAGCAGGAGTGAAGGCAGCGGCAGCTGGCAGGGGGAAGTCCCCGTCCCTCCTGTGCTCCCTCAGTTAATCATCACGTTGAGTAATTGCACGAGTGGCCGAGGGGGCAGCCCGCGAGGATCTGACTGCAGGTGTGGGGCCGTGGACGGGCACAGAAAGCTTTTAACTGGAATAGGGTTACAGCCAGGCAGCCCAGCAATGCCAGGGATGTGAGGAATCCCCTACCTGCTTCAAAAGGACGCTTTCTTTATCGTCTAATTAAAAAAAGGGCAGTGGAGGGGGGGACCAGAGTACACCTGTGCCGGCAAACACCCGGCCAAGAAAGGGGGGAGCGAGGGCCTGAGCAGGGAGCAGGAGCGAGGAGGGCGTGAAGGGACTGCACTGGAGGGCAGTGGCCGAAGGGCAAGGACTGGGATGGGTCAGCAGGTCCACGGCCCCTCTGCTGCCAGTCAGTGGTGGCCGGTAGCCCCTGCCTGGTTGCACTGTGGCGGTGCAGGGCACACAGCCTTTCCAGCCGTGGGCAGGTGGCCTTCATCCCGATGCAATGCCAGCCCTCTGTCTGACAGGTCTAGAAAGCAGCCCCACAGTCAATTTACTGGCAAGGTTTAATATTAATCTGTAGGGATTAATCCTAGCTGGGTCAGATGGTGTGAGCTCTGTGCCCTGACACAGCTCCTGGGCAGTGCCCTGGACGAGTTTCACACTGCTCAGCTCTTCTTCCTCAGCTGGTCTTAGTGGAGCTGTGCCAGGGAAGCTCGTGTGGATTTCAGGACAAGGTTCTTCCCCAAAGGGTGCTGGCACTGCCCAGGCTCCCCAGGGAATGGGCACGGCCCCGAGGCTGCCAGAGCTCCAGGAGGGTTTGGACAGCACTGCCAGGGATGCCCAGGGTGGGATTGTTGGGGGGTCTGTGCAGGGCCAGGGGCTGGGCTGGATGATCCTGATGGGTCCCTTCCCACTCAGGAGATTCTGTGATTATTACATGGGAAGAGTGTTTTAAAATTGATGTTTCAGTCAAGATGACTCCTGCAGTGAATCAGCCCAGGCAGCATCAAGGCAAAAATTCCAGTAGGAAAGAGCAAATTATTCTTAAGTTTAATAGGGGTGAACCCTGGCTTTGGGGTTTGTATCTCAAAAGCTCCTGCTCTGTCTGGCTCTATCTGGCTCCTGCTGTGTCCAGTGAAAACAGAGCTGGGGGTGCAGCATCTCCCACCCTTCCTAGAGGACGCCTGGGGATGGAGCAACCCTGAACTCTCCATCCCTCCACTGACTCCAGCTGAAATTGGCTGGTGGCTTGGACAGTTACAGAGCTGGACACAGAGACATGCCCACACATACCACGAGTGCAGAAACTCCGAGTGCTTTGGAAACCAAGCCAAAAAAGAAAGGAAAAAATGAAAAAGAAAAGGATGAAGCAGGGTGGAATCAAGCCATTCACGTGCTGTGGGAGCAGTTTGGACTAAGAGCCCAGCACGGGTTTAATGAGATCATTTCACGCCTCTAATTAAATAGGTGCAACTCTCTGCAAGGAGGAGGCCTGGGGCCCTGGGACACCCCAGGGGTTTGCAGGATGGAGAAGTCAGCGGGAGGAGAGAGGCTGTTTGCCCTGGATGCATTTGCTGGCTCTGGCTCTGGGGAATGGGGTCATCACTGAGGGGCATGGAAGCCACCCCAGAGGGGTTTTTGTGTGTAGGGAGCTGTCCCATCCCACTTCCATGCTGGCACGCCACAGGCATGGACACCCCCAGATCCTCAGATGCCCAGGGGGATGCTGGTGGCACCTTGCTGAGGCCAGGCTGGGACGGGTTCCCCCTGGCCGAGCCTCAGTTTCCCCAGCGCTGACGTGCAGGCAGGACCCTCGAGATGCACTGCACAGAGCTGAAATCCAGCTGTGTGGGGGATCTGGCTCTTCTTACAGCCTGTCCCTCCCTGGCCACCCCCACCTGGGACATGGGTTTCCCAGGTATCCCTAAAGGCTCTGCTTCCCCATGGCACAGGAGGGAATCGAGTGCCACCCCACTGACACCTGCAGCAGGGATGGATGTGTCCTGTGGTCAGCACCCAGCAGAGCCCACTGTGGCACCGGGGTCTCACCCCTCGGGGTGATGTCCTGCGCCAGGGCCCAGGCCCAGCCTGTGCCCACCCCTTGCAGGGTTGGATCTGGATGAGGACACAGCTGGATGTTGAGGCAGCAGCATGCTGGGGCGTGCCTGGGTTTGGGAAGGCTTCGGGAGCCTCCCGCAGCCCTCCCTTTGTCTCCAGAGCCGACGGGCTTCGGTGCAGCTCCTGAGCCTGCGGCTGCTGCAGGTGAGCGCATCCGCTGCTCGCAGGGGGAAGGCGGAGTCCCCTGGCACGGGGGTGGGAGGGACAGCTAAGCCTTGAGCTTCACACGCCAGATTCGACAGATTTTGGTTTCACCTTGCCTCCCCTCCCCGCCTGGCAGCTGGGATCTGCATGGACCAATGCCAGAAGAAAACAAACACCCTTCCAGCCCTCACGGGGGGCAGTGAGGCGTGAGGGCGGGGAGCAGGGCTTGGGGGCTGTGCTGCAGAGGAGCAGCCCTAAAGCCCCCACTGTGGTGCAGGAGAGGACTCCCCCATGCCTCCTGCTGCAGGCCTCTGGGTCATGAGGGAGCTAAAGCCCCCCTTCCCACTCACAGCACTCTAATGATATGCACACTGGGCCCCTCTTCCTCCATTCCCCTTTTGCAGGAGCAGCAAGAAGCGACGTTCTGCCTCGGCAGCAGCGCTGGTGTGGCACTGCAAGGTGGCATGGCATGGTTCCATCCCTGCTGGAGTCCCGTGGGAGCTGGGGCACAGCCAGGGTGCAGCAAGGGGCAGCCAGCACCAACCTTGCCACAGAGCTGTGCTGTCCACTTCCACCCCGGGACCCAGTGAGGGGACAGGCAGCCTCATAATCCCCCATCCCACTTCCAGAGGGGGATGTCCAGGCTGTGTAAGGCAGCCTGGGTCCGTGCCACCTCCAGACACTCCCTGTGCTCTTCAGATGTCCCAGAGAGAGCTGGCAAGGACCGTCCCACGGCAGGATGGATCTGTGCCAGTGAGAGCTGTGGGCAGCTGGACATCTGCCTTCATCGCCTCCCGCCAGGCAAGGTCTGGGATGTGCTTCCAGCCTGGAAGTTATTTCAGTACCCACGCCTCTTTCTGAGGCAGTGCAGCTCCTGGATTTTCAGTACATCCCCCCCAGAGCAGGGGCCTGGCATGTTCCTGACCCCTGCTCCTTGTCCCCACAGTGGGAAGAGAGCCAGTTCCCTGTCCCCTGCCAGCTGTCCCTTGGGACAACACACTGCCCAGTGCCAGGAGTGACCCAGTCCCTCCAGAGCCCCCACCTCGCATGGGCAAACACATGGAAATGTGTCCCCAAGGCCGAGGTGCCAGCTCCATGCTGGAAACACCTGCTCGGATCCTGTGCGTGTGGCACGTGTGAGCCAGCCCCTCCAGACCTGGCTGGCAGCTCCTGGCAAGCAGAGCCTGTGGCAAAGCCGACACTGCCCTTCCTAAAGCTGTCCCTTCCTGTCCCTCTGCCTCCAGTGAAAAAGGGAAGTTTCAGAGAGAGGCTGTGGAGCTGAGCAGCTGCAGCAGCAGTTTGAAGCTGAGCTCAAGATTCGGCTGATTTTCCACTGGGTGTGATGGTTCCTCAGCAGCTCACACGTCCCTGCTCTGCAGCGAGGCCCTGTGGCTCAGCACGATGGGGTCTGGGCTGACAACAACAGATTTGGCTAAAACATCCCCCTCTGAATCCTCAGCACTGGTAACAGCTTGGCATAGCCCCTCATGGTGCCACCAGCTGCTCTGCACAGCTCCTGCCCAGCTCCCATGGGACGAGCTGTGCCCTTCCCTCAGGTTTCTGCTTTGGGATGCTGCACCCACCCCTGCTCCAGTGACCTCAGTGCTGGCCACCATGGGCTTCCTCCACACCATCCTGCTCCTCTTGCTGCCTGGACCCTGCCTGGACCCTGCCTGCGGGTTGGCACGACGTTCTTCCCCTCAGGCCCCTCTCAGGCTGTGCTGGCACAGCCCCACTGTGGCACAGCACGGGGAGGTGCTCCTGGCCAGACACGCAGCTCCACGATGTCCTCTGCTTCTCCAGAAGAGCTGTGAGAAGCTGGAGCCCAGAGGAGAGCCTGGGGCTGGGGGGAGCAGGAGAAGGGAGGAGGGGGAGTTTTCCCTCCTAATTTCAATAAACTAAATGAAAGGGGTGGAAAATTGGTATTTCATGCAAAACTTGGTGAGGGTTAAACCACTTCCAGATGCTGTCTCAGAAGGTTTTGCTCCAACCTGATCTGTTGCAGATAAAGCCGTAGACGCCCCTGCCAGATATTGTATTACAGACCAGGGAGTTTCCAAGCGGTGCTGAGATCCAGGTGGCATTTTGTGCCATGCTGCCCCTTAAAGGGAGCAGAGACCACTCAGACACGCCCCTCCCAAGGACTGCACGGAGCAGCCCTTGGTGTGGACAAGGTGGGGCAGGTGGCCAGGGTGGTGGCAGTCCCGTGAGGGACCAGGAAGTGGCAGATGCTGACGTGAGGGACCCCTTGTCCCTAGACACAGCTCTGGCTTCACCCTCTTGCACCATCCCTTTTCAGCAGGACCATCCCCAGCCTTTCCCTCTGCTCCTAGTCTGACCTGCTCCGACCCCTGTGGGCTCTGCTCACCTCGGTGGCACCCAGTGCGCAGGTGGAGAAGACCTGGGAGGGTGGTCAGTGGTGACAGAGGGCTTTCCTTCCCATAACACGGGGGGCAGGAGCTCCCTTGGTCATGGCACTGAGTGAGGTCCAGGGCTGGCACAGCAAAACCCTGCAGCTCTCAAGCCCACAGACACCTTGTGCCCACCCCAGCAACCCCAGGATGGGTCTTGCCACTGCCTGTGACTGATGCTCAGGCTGATTTTAAGGCTGGGGAAACTGAGGCATAGCCAGGCCAAGTGTAGAAGATGTGCTGACTGCACCTCTGGCGCTCCTGCTCTGCTCCACGCCTGCCCATGCAGAAGAAATGCGGGTCCCGTGGCCGAACTGCAGCTTTGGCATGGCCGGCAGCGGGTGCAGCAGTGGTGCAGCAGTGGTGCAGCAGCAGGGCCGGCACTGGGTGCAGCACTGGGTGCAGCAGCAGGGCCAGCAGTGGTGCAGCAGCGGGGCCGGCAGTGAGTGCAGCAGCGGTGCAGCAGCAGGGCCGGCACTGGGTGCAGCACTGGGTGCAGCAGCAGGGCCAGCAGTGGTGCAGCAGCGGGGCCGGCAGTGAGTGCAGCAGCGGTGCAGCAGCAGGGCTGGCACTGGGTGCAGCACTGGGTGCAGCAGCGGGGCCGGCACTGGGTGCAGCAGCGGTGCAGCAGCGGGGCCAGCAGCGGGGCCAGCACACCTGCCCAGAGCGGGAACACGGCCGGCATTGCTGCCCCTGGAGCCCCCTTCCTGCCCCCCCGCCGACGCTGCGCCCCCGCTGCCTCTCGGCCTCCGCTTGTTTTCTTAGCAGGCGGGTCCCGCGCTCTCCGAGCCCAACCATTTCCTGCCCGAGCGAGCGCATTCCTCTGTTCTCCCATCACAGGTCCCTCCTGCCACCTCCCCACCTTGCTGCTGGATGCTGCCGCTCTCCACTGCCTGCACCGCATTACCCCTCTCCCCTCCCAGCCCCCGGCCTCAGTTTCCTCCGCTAGGACCCCCGCGCTCCTTCTGGGAAGCAGAGCAAAGCCTGGGGACGGGGGATGCTGAAGTCGGCATCCTCTCGCAGTTCTGGAGCGCTAGAAGAGGTGATGCTCGCCCCCATTTACCACGTCGGGGGCTGGCCAAGCGCCAGCGGGGAGGGGGTGATTTGGAGTGCGGTCAGAGGGGTCCCATTCCAGCCCCAGCCTTACTATCAGCTCCAAAACACGGCTGGCAGTGCTGAGGGCAGCGGGAATGTCCCGGCTCATCGCTGACAGCTGATCCCGGAGTCCTCCCTGCCCCCAGGAGCGGGATGTGCAGAGCAAGGCGATGCCAGGCACTCTGCTGTCACACAGACCGGCTTCCCAGCTCTGCGAGGCGGGAGAACCAAAAAGGCAGCAGAGCGGTGGTGGGACAGTGATCCGGGATGGACGGTGACTGCCGGGGACATCCAGGGTGACACTGGCTGGATGGGGACATCACCTCGGAGTGCAGAGTCCAGGACTGATGGAGCTGCTGGGGGCAATAGCGGGGTGAAGCACTGGGCAGAACTGGGCAGAACCCGGCAGAGCCCAGCAGGCCCACTTTAGAGACCAGCCCCGCAACACCTGGGCGACCACCGAGGATAAGGCGGTGGTCTGAGCCAGAGGGACCCTGTTGCTGGGGTTTGTGCTGCTGGCAGAGGGTCCAGGAGGTGGGTGGGCAGGGGCAGCGAGCCCAGAGCCAGACGTGCCCTTCCCAGCTGCCCCCAGCGCGCTGCCAGCACTCCAACGCACCCGCGGCCCGAAAAGAAAGAAAAAACCCCGTCCCGCCCATCAGGAAACCTCAAATCAGGGCCAATGTTTTTGAAAGGGTTTTTTTCTTCTCGCTCCTTTAACACATCTGCCAATATAATCTGACCTTTTCCATATAAATAAAGCCCGCGTGCTCGGGCTTTGATCCCGCGCTCCAAATTTTCTATTTACTTAATTGGCCCATCCAAGGGCTGAGCGAGTCGCGGGCCGGCAGCTGCCGCCGCCGCCGCATTCCTGGGGGCTTATCGCCACCCGCTCACCTGGTTGTCATTACCACGGCCCCGGCCCCACGCCCCCGCTGCGGCCACCCGAGCCCGGCTGCCCGGGCACTGCCCTCCCCTCCACCCCGTACCCGGCCCCGCTGCCGTGGGGTGGGGGCACGGGAGTGGGCACGCCCCGTGGGGGTTTCACGGGGGATCTCGCTTGCCTGGTTCTGTCACCTCACTCCACACAGCCTCTGGAGGGCAGCTTGCTCCAAGGGAGAGGGATCCCCATTTAATGTGAGGCTGGACCCCCTATCCCATCCCTGTGGAGGGACAGAGGGTCAGAGGCTTTCCCAGGCAGTCTGGGGAGGGTGATCCTCCAGAAAGGGGATGAGGACTTGATTCACTCCTCAGAGTTGCTTCTGTTTCCATACAGATCATATCCTCGTCACCCTTCCATGGATTAAGCACCGTAAATGTCCCCACACACAGCAGGAGGGAGCACAAAGCTTTGCTGTCACATGGGGCTGGAGGCTCTGGGCACCTGGAGAAGGTGACCCCTGAGCAGTGGCCATCTGTTCTCCCCCAGGCTTTCCCTGCTGGTGCACCAGGCCATGGCAAGGACCAACCCCTCCTGCTGCAGGCCTGTACGGGTCAGCTGGGAGAGCTCACACCTCTTCAGCAGATCCCCACTGCCCTGGCCATGGGGAGCCCAGCCCGGGACCTGCAGGGCTGGGACCAGCAGAGGTGGGAGGACTGTGTGTCTTCCTGCAATGCTGCCTGTGCGGGACAGCGGGGGCTCTGGGCCATGGGGAGATGGACAGGTCCCACGAGTGGATTGTGACTGTGCTCTTGGCCCTCCAGCTGTTACCTTTTGGTCCGGGAAAAAGAAACCAGTGCAGGGAAGGCTGTAGGCAGACCCGGACGTGTGTGTGGGTCTTCTGGCTAAGGTGGTCCCTGTCCCTGCTCTCAAGGTTACTCATTTTCTTCAAGCATTAATAAGGGCCTGAGTGGGCTTTGGGACCCTCCAGCTGGCAGGAATCTGGGGAGAGCAGCACCCAAAGCAACTCCTCTCCAAGCAGGAGTTTTTGCCTGCCAATGGGCACTGCTGGTGTGACTCGGAGCCTCCTGAGGGCAGATCCCAACCATCACCGTGCAATGCCTGCTGAGGTGACACACGCAGGCCGAGTTTGGTGATGGGAGGGTTGGATCAGCTGTCCTTTACTTCTCCACCCTCCTTTTCCCACTCTCACTGGAAGGGGAGGCAGGCCTCTTTTTAACCTGGTTCAGCTCAGTAGGAAGACATTTGTGGTCATCCTGCACCAAGTGTAGTGTCTGATGTGTGGGAGGCCCTCCACGAGCCCTGGAGGGGTTCTCCTGGTACCTGGACAATGCTGAGGCATGAGGACAGATTCCAGCTCCCAAAACCTCTGTACAGCCGTAAATCCTGGGTTCCTGATACCCACCATAATGAGGTGTGGGAGCAGAAAGCCAGCTACAAGACCCTAGACAGCAGCAGGGTTGGACTGACAGCAGAATCACAGAATCATAGAATCATGGAATGGTTTAGGTTGAAGGGACCTTAAAGATCATGTGGCTTCACCTCCTGCCATGGGCAGGGACAACTTTCACCAGATGAGATTGCTCAGAGCCCTGCGCAGCCCGGGCTGAACACTTGCAGGGATGGGGCAGCCACAGCTCCTCTTTCCTTATTAATTCTCATGACAGTATGAATGAGGGAAGAGGATGGTCCTGTGGTCCTGGCCATGGTGACTCCCTGGACCAGCAGAGCCCTGGGTTGTAGGATGCTGAAGAGCAGCCGGTTAGAGGAAGCCATGGGTTGGCCCTGAAGTAACAGCACTGGGAGCTGAGGCCTGAGGCTGGGTCAGGCACAGCTGGACAGACCTCAGCCTCTGCAGGACACCCAGCATGGAGGAGAAACTGGCCTGGCATGGCAGGTTCCACCCAGCCCTGCTCTTGTCCTGCGGTGCCAGTCCTCCTTCTAAGCAGCCAATGGGGATTTTCCTCTGATCAACTCCCCATTCTTTTTCACATTGTGCCTCATAATTTATACACCAGTGGTGGGCAGAAGGAGTATTTATTTAACTGCCAAGGACCTCTGTGTGGTGCTGATGGATGTGCCAGCTCAAGTGACAGACGGGCACCACGGGGTGGGAGCGATGGACCACCTGCAGGGTGCTGCAGAGGGCACCCCTGGGAGCTGAGTGCTCGGGCAGCTGTGCTGGGCCCAGCCAGGAGGGGTGACAGCTCCAGCTGTGTTGTGGTACGTGGAGCGTGGCCGGCTCAGGATGGACGTCACCCCCTCGGCTCTTGACCCGCTCTCCCCGCTCCCCCAGCCAGCCCCAAAGCTGGTACGAGTCCCCACAGTCATTTGCAGTGCTGCTGGTGAGTCAGAATGACCGGTGTGTCCGGGATCTCCTGGCTCCAGGGCAGCAGCTCCAGGGCCTCCAGCGTGGCAGTGCCCTCCCCACCTCGCTGGCAGCTGTCTGCTCAGCCGTGCTCACCAAAGGATGGAACGTCTGGGCTCCTCCAGGAAAGCCTTGCTGCCCGGGATCCCAGATGGCTTTGCCTGCTGAAGCCCTGTTCCCAGCTCCTTGGAACCTCTCGAAGATGCCTCCTCCATTGCCTGGCTCCGCCTCATCCAGCGCAAGCAGCACCACTGTAAGCTCACCCAGACTCCCCACAGCCCTCTGCTTGGTGAACCATTGTTTTCAAGTGACAAGCCTGGCCCAGTGGTGCCTCACAGTGACACCCATCGAGGTCCAGACAAACTACCCCTTCCTCTTGGTGCCATCCCAGTGGGATGATGTGGGCAGCACCAGCCGAGCAGGACAAGGAAGAGGGGAAGGAAGGTAAGGAAGAGGGTGTCGGGTGGGATTTCAACATCTGACATGTTGACGTTTCCCAAGTGAAGCCAGTCATTCAACATCTGGCCAAGAATATTGCGTCTTGCTTAAGAGCAACTCCAGATGTTCCCAAGACCTTTTTTTCATTATTTTATTTCTTTCATTCTTTTCTTCTCTCCGCTCCCTCCTAGGCACTCTTGACTCACTAAATCAAGGGAGACAGGCTTTTAACTCTCTGGAAAGAAATAAATGGCTCAATGGTGATATGAAACAAATTTTCTGGAACTATGTGAGCAGATGTGTGTTGGGGGAAGGGAGAGGGGGGAGCAAGGTGAGGGAGATCAAGAGAAAGAGAGGGGCACGTCTACGTGGGCGTCTCTTCACCATGAGGTGCCCCAGGTGGATGCACAGCATGATGGCCAGAGGGACGTGCAGTCTTCACTACACATGTGGCACTGGTGAGGACAGGATTTGTGACTGGAGGAAAAAAGGGAAATGGACCAGCTTCAGTGGGTTGACTGGTTATCTCCTCTCCAGTGTAATTGGGTCCAGTTCTCACCTCCTGGAAGTGACTCAGAGCCGAGGAGGTCAAAAGAAGGATGAGTCTGGTATGTTCATGACGCTCGTCTGTGGAGGTGATTTATCATCCCTGACAGGAGTGGGAGAATGAGCAGCCAAACAGAAAGAAACTTGGGAAAAGAGAAAGTTTGGCAGGAGGAGGGGAGAGGTCAAAGGCGAGAGAGATGAATGAGAGAGAGATGGAGGAGGGCGGTGAGAACGTGAAAGGAGGACCCAGATATACGGAAACGTGGTTTCTCCATCAAGTTCCCTGACTCCTGCTAATGTGCGGGTGAGGCCTGGAGCCTCAGTGCCCACCGTGTGCCACACGGGCGTGGGCGTCATGGGCTTCCCAGGGCCCAGAGCTGCCTCCTCTGCAATCTCTGCAGGCAGAATTGCTAGTGCTGTGCTTGTCTCCCAGTGCCCACACTGTCCCTTCCTGAGCTGTCACCTCCAGCTCCTTCCTTTTGTCAGAGCTGCTTTGTCTGGGTTTGAATGCTCCCAGCCTCTTGCAATCCCACCCTTCCTGCGGTGGAAGGGTGGTCTGTAGACTCTTTAGGTAAAGCCACACAACTGAAACCATTTGCTTTCTCCTCTTCCTGCCTCTCTAGTGGCACCCAGAGAAATAACTCCACAGGGATGGCCAAGAAAAGCTCATTTTGTTGCCTTCTTGTTCCCCTTTGAGTTAAAGAGACAAAATACTGGATGACCGCTGCTGTCAGCCTAGAGAGGACCTGATCACAGCCTGTGGATGGCCACAACTGGCCTGAAAGAGCTCACCTCAGAGACATGGGCCATTAAGAGGCAGTGAGGATGGTGGAATGCAGCTCTACATCATTTAACCCACTTGAGAGACCTGCCACAGGCTCCAGAGCACCCGAGGAGCCAAACACCTCTGCCAGCACTCAGCACAAAGCCCTTTGCAGGACGCATCCCATTATTAGCAGAAAGCCAAAAATTCAGCAGGTGAAGTTGATGCTTTGGCCAGGTGAGGGCCAAGCTCCCCAGCCTGGGAAGTGGTTCCAGGTGCCTCCCTTGTGGCAATAATGGAAAGTCTGCCAGCTTTCAGAGACCTGACCCTCAACACCCTCTGGTATCTGGGTGTCCGAGGGGCGGGGGGCTGGGGGTGCTCACACACAACCTTGCTGAGCAGTTTCTGCTGTGCTGTACACACTTGGAGCTCACAAGAAACCCTCAGAGACCTCCTGTCTGGCAGTAAGGGCCCTTCAGAACGTGACAGAGGAGATCTCGAGAAGCCACAAGTGCTGTCCAGCTAATGGCTGCCCACCTGCTTCTGCAGAGCAGTTCAGCTCATTCCCGAGCAGGAATTCAGCCCGGAGCTTTGGAGCAGGAAAAGATCCCACGGGATGACAGGTCAGGGGCTGCCAAGGAGCAGTGGCCTGGTTTCCACACCAGCAGGTAGCATACACCAGTCCCGTGTCTCATCCATGTCCAGCACCACGCTTGGTTGTCAAGAGCTGGTTAGGAAATCCCCAATCCAACTGGTTTTACCCTCTGAAAAAGCCCGTTTGCCTGAGCTGAGCCAGCTGGCTGTCCCTCTCCTCAGCATCCGGCCCCGTCCCCTGAAGCTGAATGCTGTGTTTGGAAAGCCCTGGGGAGGCTCCAGGTGGGCTCGTGTGGCCCCAGCCCAGTCTGGGCTGCAGGTGGCCTGCAGCTCCTCTGGGCTCCAGCCTGAGCTGTGGCTATGAGAGCATCCAGGCTTCCTGCCCTGGAGCGAGCTCTTGGCTCTTGGTTCCTGGCTCTGCAGAGCAAGGCTAAGAGACCCTTCTGGCTCTCGGGAGGACCTGCACTTCAAAATTTTCCAAACAAATCACTTGGATTATTTCTAAACTGACATTTTTTGGAGGGGTTTTCCTCCTGCCGGAAGGGAAGGACTTGATTTATTAATTTTTCAAAAATTTTTCATCCAAACTTTCTGAATGCTCAAATGGGGGTGGAGAGAGTTTGGGCAGACCAGATGCACCAGCCCTGCCTGAAGCTGGCAGGCACAGAGGACTCTGTGCTGAGGCTCCTGGCTCCTCCTCACTGTCCTCAGCTTGCAGATGAGTTCCCTAGGATCCCTCTGAGTGCCCACAGCCACCCCAGTGCCCTGCAGCACCCTGGCATGCTTGGGCTGGTGATCAGGCCACCATCAGCCCTGTGCCCACAGTCCACCAGTGGCACTGGCTAGGATGGAGCCACCAGTTCATCTATGAGTAAAATTCAACTTTTTATGCTTTGGTGTCTTTTATCTTTCCTTTTTTTTTGCCTTTCCCTTTGACTGGGGGAACTCAGGGGGGTTTCCAGGCCACAGGGTACCCTGTCCCTCAGACAGGGCCCCTAACTGTGTCCCTGCCCTAACCACAGGGCACCATACTCCTATGCCAAGGTGCAGACCCCAGTCTGTGCTGGCAGGTCTCCCTCAGCTGGGTCAGCATCAAGGAGCAGCAGGCAAAGAGTGGCGTGTCTGCAGCCCCTTAGCAACCTCCACCTCCCCAAAATTCCCAATATTGGCAAGCACCATGGTGGGCTGAGAAGGGAGGGATCAGGACCTTGCTGGGAGGAATTGGACTGCTGGGGCCAAAAACTTCCCAGCCTTGCTGCATCCATCTGTCCCCTGTCCTGGGGTGGGTGGCAGACGGGTGCTTGCACTGGTGATGGGGACAGCCTGGGTGGTCCCTAAACGTCCCCTACTCTCCCATCATCCTCCCATCGCCTGGCTGTGGAGTGGCTCCCACCTCTTGCCCTGATTCTGCCATCACTGCAGGCAGGTGGAGACACCTGAAAGGCCTCACCACAGCTTTTCTTGGGGACCTGATGGTGACACCTCTTCCACTGGCTGCTCTCTCCCGTACCAGCCCCTGCCTGTGCCCCTGCCAGCAGCCCCTGGAGCTCCAGCTGCTCTTCCCAGCAGTGGAGAGCAGTGTTTGAGGCTCACCACCCTCTCCCGCTCCACGGAACGAGAATGATTTGAGTTGGAAGAGACCTTGAAGAATGTCCCTTTCCAGCCCCCTGCCATGGACAGGGACACTTTCCACTAGACCATGTTGGTTGGAGACTGATCCAGTCTGGCCTTGGACAGTGGCTATGGGCAGCAGGTCTTCATTCCCACCCCACACCACGGAGTCTCCGAGGTCCTCGCTCCCACCGTCGAGGCCAGGCAGAGGGAGAGGTGGTGGCACTGTGCTTCCCAGGAGCAGGAGCCACCTGGGCTGGGGGACAAGGGCAACGAAGCCCTGAGACACCTGCATCCCCAGGCACCACGCTCTTTACAGGGAACAGGGCAGATCTCTCCTCTCCAGAGAGGCTCCGAAATTCAGATGGAAAAAACCCCGTTTTCCAACCATTATATTTAGTGAAAAGAGCTGTTCATCCACTTAAAATATAGGTGACAAGTACAAAAGGTATTTGTCATTCTAGAGCAGGCCAAATCTTAAGGAGATCCAAGATATATGGTACGTACCCATGGCCCAGCTTCAATCTGCTCTTGCACTGTAAATTCCAATTACATCATGCTGCCTTGTTTAAATACCGTGAAACCTGGCTCATGCCCTGAGTATGTTTTATATATTGCCACATCCATTTGAAATAGATGGGCAATGTGTTTTACGGCACATGTGCAAATATCTCCATATTTTTCCATCTGGGGGTTTATGGGATCTTTCAGAAAATTAATAATGGGGCTCGGAGGAAATGTTCGACTTGGAGGCAGTAGCAGAGATTTATGGCCATCCCACTGGATGCCAGGGAAAAGTCTGAAAGCACCCGGAGCAGACGAAGGCCCCACAGTTTCACCAGGCGTTCCCTGAGAGCTGATTTTGCATAACAGCCAGGAGCAGGAATTTCTCCCTGCAGCCAGCAGGTTGACAGGAAGGGATTGNGATGGGGATGGGGATGGGGATGGACGTGGAGGTGGGGACCAACATCCTGGGGCCTGCTGCCAGTGGCTCAGATTTGGGCAGGGCACAAGAATGAGGCTTGCTGGTGTGGGGGCAGCACTGCCTGGCCACTCCAAGGGCCCGCTTTGGCCACCCTGCCTCGCCCCCAGCTGCAGGTACCGTCTGATTTTGCTGGAAAAGGGACAGTCTGTATGTGTGTGCTGGCCAAAGCCACCTCGTTCCTGGCTCAAGAGACCAGCCAGAGCCTGTTGGGGTCTGCAGGGTTTCCTGATGGTTGAGCTGCCCCAGCTGCACGAGGAGCACCCAGGGCTCCCAGGACACTGACCCAAGCAGCACCAGCCCTGTCCCAGGGCCATGGGATCACAGCATGGGTGGCCAGCGGGGCTGGGAAGGGACACTCAAGAGTCACCACATACCAAAAGCCTCAAATGGCCCTGAGGTCGGGTTAGTGACCCACGGCACAGTCCTGGAGCTTTAAGCATTGGAGATTATTTGCTCCCACTGTCATCTGTCTGGACAGGGACGGGCAGGGGACAGGAGGGGACAGGCAGGAAGCAGCACCTGGCTTAACCACTGCTGCTGCAGAGGTCTCTGTGGGGATGTTGGTGCCAGGGGGAGACCCAACCCAGGCACCTTCAGACTCCCCGAATGTGCTGAGCTGGATTGGCTCTGCCCATCTTCATCTCCCCACTCCCTGTGCTGTGAGCAGGACCATGATCTCCGCTGTGGCCAGCCCAGGGGTCAGCTGGTCACTGCGTGCCTGGGCTGCTCTCAGACAGGGACTCCTCCAGGACCAGCCATCTTCTTCTCCCTGCTCCTGCACAGCTGATGGTTTCCCATCGTGTGGGCGTGCGGGGCTGAAGCAGTGTGTGGTGTTTATTTTGACAGCGGAGAGGCTGGTTCTCCAAGATTTTGGGGTAGAGCATCTTTTCCAAGATGAAAACATTGTCCGTTTATTGAGTCTCACAGTGGCTGTGCAAACGGAGGACCAGCTTCAACGGATGCCGAGGGTCCGGTCCTGCCCCATGCAGACAAATCATTGATTTCTGCACGAGGATGCTGAGCCCAAGACATGGGGGTGCCAGCACGGCTCTGAGGGGGCAGCAGCACCCCGGGGTGGGCGGTTCTCTTTGTGCCCTGACTCCTGTGCCGCTGGCAAATCTCCTGGCACAGCACCACAGCCACACCCCGGAGCCAGGCAGGGGCACGTGCCGGGCCGGGGCTGCGGCAGGATCCCCCCAGCCCCAGGGCGCTGACAGGGACCCCTCTTCCCTCCTGCCTCACCCTCTCCATTGCCACTGAGGTGGGGCAAACCCAGCAGGAGGGAGCTGATGGGTTTCTCCAGATGGTGCCCCGCTGACCCCAGCTGTTCCCCGTCTTCGGCTCTTCCTTAGGAAAACACAGCTCGGGCCAGCCCATCGATTAATGGTTTCCTCATGTTCCCCCCACGCAGCCGACGTGGGAAGCTGTCTCCCTGCTGCTCAGGCCCTGCTGAACTGAGCCCCCCGCCCTCCTCTGCCCCCAGACCCCACACAGGTGCTGCATATCCTGTGCACACGGGGAGCACGTGTTTAACCAGTGACTTGTGCCCTTGTAAAGATGAACAAGGAGATAGGCTGGATGAAGGACTACATGAACAAATGAACGAATGACAGGTAATTAAGGCTGATGTAATTAATAAGCACCCCCAAGGCTGGTAAATATACACTAGGCATATTGAAGAACAGCACATTTCTCACAGCTTTGCAAGGACAAGAGGGGCTTGGAGCAACTAAATTACCCAAACACTTGTTTGACATGGTCATGAGTGGGAGAAGTGTGCCCTGCCCTGGTCCTGCAGCCCCTCTGGAAGGAGCCTGAGTGGGTGAAAGAGCCCTGGTTGAGACTGGGAGGACAGGAAGAGGGCTGGGAATTACAGAGGCTGTGCTTTGCTTAGGAAGCAAAATATAGGATGTTAACGAGACTTGTGAGGGTTGTAACGTGCCAAGTAAAACACCATGCTCGGGTAAGGGGTGCTGGACAGAGTGCTGCAGTACCAAGGGCACGGGACAGAGGATGTGGCACTGGCTGGACGGACAAGATGAGGTTGGTTGGACAGGTCACCACACCTGAGGAGTGGCAGCAGGCCACAGTCGCCTAGTACCATGTCCACAGGTGGCAAAGTATGACCTGTCCATGTTATTAACCACAGAAGCCTGAAGAGTATGGGCTGGCAGAGCCACCACCACTGCTCTCTGACAGCTGAAGCCACTACTAAGATCCACTTGGATCTGTGTGGTAGCATGGACAGAAGTTGCTCTGTGTACCAGAGAGCATCAGGAGAACAAGGAGAGCAGGACCAGGTCAGACCATGACAGGGGTCACTCTAAGTAGATCTTGCCCCTTCTTAGAGGCTCAGCTCCTCACCAGGAAGAACATTCCCACACCCCAGCACTGGGCTGTTAACAGGGCTAGCAAAGCAAAATGCTCTTTGCCTGATCCCATTTCACCTACGGAACGTGTTTTCCTGTGTGATGAAGTCAATTTTTATTTATGTGGACTTTGGTTACCAAGAGCAAAATGATGGAAAATACTCTACACATCCATCCATTTGTCTGTCCACTCAGGCCGGGGTTCAGCTGTCCAAACTCCCGTGATCTCTCGTGAGTGGAGCTGGCTGGACAACACAGAAAAAGAGCATTGAGTTTTCTGTAGTATTCTCACATTTTGTGTCTTTCCTTGGCCAAATTCCGCGTTTTCATGAAAAATGTCCACTGGCGTTTTGAAATGAGAAAAATTTCAACCAGCTGCAAAATTCAGTCCCAAAGCAGGGGGTGGGGGTGGAAATTGCAAACTTGGCCTCTCTTTCCGCTGCCTTTGTGTCTCAAATGCTTTGCCCCAGCTGAATACTGGGAAAAGACCTGCTGAGCAGAAAAGCACGGATGGAAACGCGCACGGTGGCGTTGGCCCTTCCCGCACGGCCCGGCGCGCGCCGCCTGCGGCGGCTGGTCCCAGCACGGCGCTCCTCAGCACACGGAGCTGGGCCAGCTGCTGCACGGGGCAGGGGATCCTGCCCGGTGAACTGGGAGTGCACCAGAGCGCAGCAAAGGCTTTTCAGATGCTCTGCTGAATTAATAGCTCTTTCCTTGAAGAGCTGTTTTGGAGAACATACGGCTCTGTAGTGCCAAGCAGAGTTTGCACTGCAGTCTCTCTCTCTTGCCCTTGCAAAGCCCATAGCTGCTGGCTGCAGCCACCAGGACCGTGTGACACATCCTGCTGCCACCTGAGCCCCCTGCCCTGTGTCACCCGTGGGCTCTGGCCGCTCCCAGTGGTGTAAAGCACTCCCTAACACCAAAGGGGTGGACAGGGCTGGGTGGGTGCTGCTGGATGTGGAACTGCCCCTGGATTTGCAGCCCTCCACCAAACGATGCCTGTGCTGGTGTGTGCTCCAGGCCTGGCCTCACCTATGGGGCAGGATGAGCAGCACCTCTGAGCAAATCCATGGTGCCTCCTCCACTGCCCCTGCTGTCCTGGCAGCAGCTCAGGGTGATCCAGCTACAGCATCCCAGGTGCAGCCAAACCCATGTGCAGTCCAGTTCCCAGCTGACCGTGCTAGGCAGAGGGAGAGAAATAAGAAAGGTGAGCTCTTGCTTTGGACATGGAGGTGACATAAGCAAGGGAAGCCAGGAAAAGTCCTTCAGGGGTCAGGCTCAATGAAGAGTGGCTTCCTCAGTGCAGACTCAGTGCAGAGTGGCTTCCTCCAGGCCTTCAACCAGGATTTTAGGACATTCCCCAGCCAAAGAGAAAGAGGGAGAGAGCTCCTCTCCTCAGCACAGCCCATGGGGTGGTGGTTCTGCTCTGGTGTCTCTGATCTGCCCCAGCAGGACACTGAGATGCCAGCTGGGAGTCATCGTTCCTCAGCAGTCCCAGATGGCAGCGGTGAAAGAAGAGGGAAGAGCTGCTGGGAGGATAAATGGAGAACTCCAATCACCAAATTCCTCAAAGAGTTTTAGGTGCCCCACTTCAGTGGAGGAGAAATCAGGTGCCAAAGGAAACCCTGGAGTTCCCTGCCTGAGAAGGCTGTGCCCAGTGTTTTTGGGGAACACAGACACACTGTGCCTCTCCTTGCTTGGAGAAGCCACGTGCTGCTGAAGCCCTGCCCTGAAGTGTCCATGCCCAGGGAACAGAGGTGCTGCCCTGCTCGTTCTGGGCTGTGGCTGCTGAGAAGAGGGGCCATAGAACCCCACAGCCCGTGGCATGATGCTGAGCAGTGTCTGGGGCAGGAGGGATGATCCTGATGCAAGTCCTGTCCTTGCACACCCAAAGGGTGTTCCACCACTGACTTCTGTGTGAGGACTCCTGCATTTGCCCAGAGCAGCTGTGGCTGCCCTGTCCCTGGAAGCGTCCAAAGCCAGGCTGGATGGGTCTTGGAGCAGCCTGGTCTAGTGGAAGGTGTCCCTGCCCACGGCAGGGGGTGGAAGAAGGTGATCTTTGAGGTCCTCTCCAACCCAAACTGTGACTGTTGGGTGCAAGGGGTTGGAGTGAGGCTGAGTGAGGGCAAGTCTGGTGAAAGCAGCCATGGGAGGAAGAGGAGAACTGGGTGGCCCAACTACACCAAGAGCCATCTCAAGGCAGAGGCCAATGGTCTGTGACAATCCAAACAAGAGGAGCCAGGGATGGGAGGGTGCCCTCAGCTCAGAGAGAGGAGGGAAGAGGGTCTGTGCTGGGAGGGGGGATAATGTCAGCTCATCCAAGCCCAAGTGGTCCCACATACCCATTACCCCTCAGCTTCTGGTCTCCTCACACCTCTGCCCTTGCCCTTCATAGGCACCCAAGTACCCAAGGGACCTGAACAATGACACTGCAGGCCCTCCACAGCTCTGAAATGTCACTTCCAGCATCTCCAGCAGCTTCACCAATGCACCTGCGTGTCCACACAGACATCCCCAGGGCCTAGATCCTCACTCCCCAAATTCCCTTGTCCTGAAACCCAGCAGTGCTCCACTAGTCTCTTCAGCTGGAAGCTCCAGCACCACCCTGGGATGCTGAAGCCCAGGAGCATCACCCTGGGATGGGGAGTCCACACAAGCTGCTGTGGGCTGGAAAGGGTAAAGTTTCACCCTAATGGACTGGAAGACTGTGCTGTAGGCTACAACCCCTCACTGAGCCATTCAATAAGCAAGGCAAGGTTTGTGTGAAAAGCAATATCTATTGTCAGAGCACCTCATTTCTATTTGTATTTATTAAGCCTAGACCGCTACAATCTCAACATGGGAGGATACTGGTGTCTGTTTAACCAGAGACTAATACATGGTGAAGAAGATATAAAGGACTGGAGGTGGATCAGTGAAAACTCTTCTCTCTTCCTGTCACCTCTGCATTGTGCATCTCCTTGGACAACCCTGGCCACAGCAGTTCTTCCCAGGAGAGCACACAGTCTGGCTGGCTCTGCAAGATGCACACCAAGGCAGATGGTCACTTGGTGTCATCTCAACAGAAACAGGTGGAATCATGTCAGTTGGTACAGGTGAGAATACAGGCACAGAGACCTGGGGGGATGGATGGATGATGATACACGATGGCTCCGGTCAGCCTGTCCAGTCCAGCTCAGGTTCAGATGGAGCAGGTGGATGTGGGAGGGGAAAATGGTGTGTCCAGGTCTTTCTTACTGGGTTGTCTGGACTAGGCACCAGGACAGTGACAACCAGGCGCTGCCAGGTCTGTCCCTTTCTCCCCAGTGGACACAGTCCTGCCTGGTAGTGGCCACCAGCACACTGCCAGGGCCTGGCTTCTCCCTACGGCACTGCAGCAGGCCCAGGCCCTGCCCCAGCCAGCAGCGTTGGTCCCTGTGAGCCCGAGGTACCAGGGAATCAGGCCTTGTAAATGTTCCTTTGTCCTTCCTGGTGGAGCTCCTGGGGCTGGATGCTCTGCAGCGCTGGACAGCTTCCACTCAGCCTGCCCACACTTTGAAATGAGGCACAGAAGACTCTGACCTCCTGCTCCTCCTGGGCAAGGAGGAAGGCAGAGAGAGGTCTGGCAGCAGCACATTTTCAGAGTGAGGAAGAATCATGCCCTGGATGCCGGAGAAGGGAGAGCTGTCAACTGAGATGTCAGCACTGGGCAGAAGACAACTGTGTTAAAGGGAATATAAAAGCCTTGAAAATGAGCTCCAGAATGCCCGGAGCAGGACACCAATCCCCTTCAGGCTCCTTCAGGTGACAGGCACCCACAGGACCTCGCTCCGCTTTGCTCCTCATTAAAGGTTTGTCATTACTGCATTATTTTTAATACACACTTAGAGAAAGGGACTGACACACCCACCCGTGCACACACACACAACAGGAAACCATTGCCAAAATATACACTATAGACAAAGAGTCCGTTCACACTCTCTATATGTACAGAGTCCGTGGGCGCAGCCTGGCAGCGCCCAGCTGGGCTGGGGCTGGCCATGGGGGACAGGGTGGGTGCCAGCCCCTCAGGGCTTCACACACTTGCCCTTCTTCTCTCGCCGCTGGAGTTTCCGAAGGCGGCGTGTCCAGGCATCCCGCCACTGGATGACCAGGCTGTTCTTGTCGGCCATCAGTCCGGGCCGGTCGGTGGAGTTTTCGCTGATCCCCATGACCAAGTACTTCTTGCTGATCTGGATCTTGGGGCACTTGCAGGACAGGTCTTTCAGGTGGATCCACAAGAAGTTGTCACCGCGCTTGACCCGCTCGTCACGGCACTTGTAGACAGAGAGGATGTTGATGGTGAACTTGGCCCAGTTGGCCACCGTCTCCATCTCAAGGATGTTCACCTGGACCACTGGGAGAAAAAAGAGGGAGGCACAGTGATGGAGCATGCTTTGCCTTGCTCTCCAAAGGAAGGCTGGGGACAGGAACTGCCCCTCCCCAGCAGCCCCACCTGCCTCATCCATTGAAACTTTGTGAGGGCTGGTTTGGGGACTCCTCTCCAGGTGGACTGTCCCCCACCCCCTGGATGCCTTCATCTGCCCCCTCCACAGCCAGCCCTCGTCTGCCTCTGGGCCAAAGCCCAGGTGGCTCAGGAAGGTTGGAGCTCCTTACCGTAGTCCTTCTTGCAGTACTTCTTCATGTTAATCTTGTAGTTGCCCTTGGCTGGTTTGCAGTAGGAGTCACAGTCTGTGGCAGAAGAACAGTGGGTTGAGCACTGAGGGGCTTGAGGCATGTGGGGACTCAGGGGAAGAGGGAGTGGGGTGGAGGGAACAGCAGCAAGACCCAGCCTGGCAGAAGGTGGTGGGTACTTGACTCCCCCTGAGCCAGGGCCTGAGCACTGCTGGGGACGGGGGTCTGTTGAGTCCAGCTGCTCCCCTGGCACCTCACAGGGGCCGGGGGCTCAAAGACCAGCACGAGTGGCTGACACCACATCAGCTGGGAAGAGGAACCAAGTGGCCTTGGGTGCACTGAGCAGACTGTCACTTGTGGTGACGGTGTCCTGCAGGATAAGTCAGCACAGGGGTGGTGGAGGAAGACTGGGGACTCCTTCCAGACACAGAAAGGGATGGATGTGAGGAATGTGAGGTGATAGTGGCCTCAATGGAGGGCTGGCCATGGCCAAGGAGGGTCAACAGAACAGCTGAGACCTTGCCGTCCTGGGTGATGCGGGAAAAGAGGATTGGGCACCAATCCCACAGTCAGCCCCACAGATCCAAAGGCACCAGCCCGAGGGGGTCGTGATCCTCAGAGTGGTTCGGCTCTGAGTGGTGGGAAGCACCCTCAGGGGCAGCCCCTCCAGGGACCTGTGCCTCGTGGGGTGCATAAGTGGGGAAGGGGACTCAGGCTGTGGGAAGGAGACGGGTGAGGGAAGTGGCTCTGCTCTACCACGTTACTCTTGCTGCACAGGCACCCCCTGCTCAGGCTGCTCCAGAGGGGCTGGAGAGGCCACCAGGCTGTCCCCCACCACCCTGCTGTCCCCCAAGGCTCCTGTCCTCCAGGAAGCTTTTTTCTGTGCATTTCTAAAGCCGCCAGATTTGCATCTCAAGCAGAGGGAGGGCAGGGAATGCCTCTTTCCTTCTCCCCAAAGCCTTTGATCCCAACAATTGCCCGAAGCAGCCCTGTTCTCCTCCTTTCTTTACCCTGCCATCTTCCTTTGAACATCTCAATTTGTCTCTTTCCAAATGGCATGTTTTTTTCTGAGCCCATCTTTCTTCTTTTCTCTGCCTTTTGCAGGTTCTCCCTCTGGTTTGGCCCCGCGTCCCAGGACAGAGCCAGCAGCCTCCAAAGTTGTCTTTGTTTGCGGGTTGCCACAGTGATCAGTGGGGATGGAGGCGAAGCTCTGGGGGAAGACGGGGAGTAACAGAGCCCTGTGCCAAGGGGAGGAGGAGAAATGAGGAAAGAAAGAAGCCCAGGAGCACAAACTCACCCTGGGCTCTGCTGTTCTCCTCTCTGCCCAGCTCCTTTTAATCTGGGACTTCATGCCACCTGTTCCAAATTTGTCGGTGATAGAAGCAGTGCAGCGTGAAGATAACTCTTGGCAGAGGGGGATGAGCTCTGATTCTCAGTTCAGCCCTGCCACACTGCCCCTCTGCCTGGGCTGGCAGAGCTGCCTGGGCCCTGCTGCCTTCCCTGAAACAGCTGTGGTGCCTACAGAGGGGGTTCAGGGCCTCTCCAGATGGGCAGGTGGCCGCTGAATGTGCTGGAGTGCTTGGCAGTGGCCCTGCAGGTGCCCTCACCCTCTCCATCCCTACAGCCCCAGCCTTGGCCTGCTGTGGGACACGCTGCAGCCCCATCCCAGAGCTGGTGCCCTGAGACAGGCTGCAGGCCCACCCCAACACACGGCTCCGTCCTCTCCTGCTCCATGGAAGGGACTCTAAAGAGAGCCTCCCAGCTATTTTGGGGAGTGCCCATCAGGAGAGGAGACCTCTTCCTCCCCAGGCAAAGGGGCACAGGAACCATCCCGCACCTGGCATCAGTTGCCACAGGGCTACCCAAGGACACCGGGCCCTGTGGGGGACAGTGGCATGGCCTGGGTGCTCGGCTGGAGCGCGGCCTGAGGCGGGGCCATGGGTGCTGGGCTGCTGGAGTGTGGGGTGATGTGTGGTGGGAGCAGGCTCTGGGCCAGCCTCAGCCAACCTGCCACCCCCTTCCCTCGGCAATGGGGATGAAAGAAAGGCAGAAAGAAATCCTGTAACTGCCCTGGGCTCCTGCTCATGATTAACAACATAACACTGTGATTCAAAGGAGCCAGAAAATGGTGCTGGGAATGAACAATTTAGGATTAGTTTGGGGATTTTTTTTAACCATGGCTTTGTGCTGAGGAACATTCCTCAAATGTAAAATCAATTCCTGCTCCAGTTATCTAAGAAACTTGGGAAGAAAAGAAAAGTCCAAATAACTGGAAGCATTTCCATTCCTTGGCCCTGAGCACATGGCCTCCTCCATCACTGGGCGTGGGGCAGACACGGGTGCTGCGGCTGGAAGGTGGCAAGGGATGTCAGGGCAGATGGATCCTGCCTGCACCTCCCCAGACTGCCTGTCCCTGAGCATCCTGTCCCGTTCCTGCAGGGTTTTGCCATGGGAGGGCTCTGCTTGGGGTGCCAGCCCCCCCGAGATCTCAGCACAGCTGTGGACCATGGCTGCATCCTCCGGAGCGCACTGGGATGTGTGTGCCCGACAGGGGCTGCTCCCACAGACAGCCCCGAGAGCCCATGGCTTTACACATTCCACAGGGCAGTGGGGGGAAGAGCAGCTTTGGCTGCCCTTCAGCTGTGTCCGTGCAGCTGCAGGGGGTAGCCAAGCCCCACTGCAGGGCTGGGGGTCAGCAGAGACCAGGCACAGCCCATGTGCACCCACAAACCCTGAAATGCTTCTGCATCTCCGGGATACGCTCCAGCCCCATCCCTGACACGTGTCTGGGACAAGTTACAGAGCAATCTCTGAGACTGAGACACCACTGGGATGTGTTACAGCCCTATCCCTGACACTGCTGCATCCCTGGGATTCACTCCAGCCCCATTCCAGGCACAAATGCATCCCTGGGACACGCTGCAGCCCCATCCCTGACACTGCTGCATCCTTGGGATTCACTCCAGCCCCATTCCAGGCACAAATGCATCCCTGGGACACGCTGCAGCCCCATCCCTGACACTGCTGCA
>VZSE01000693.1:0-26621 GCA_013398275.1 Promerops cafer | reverse complement strand
TGGGATTCACTCCAGCCCCATCCCAGGCACAAATGCATCCCTGGGACACGCTGCAGCCCCATCCCTGACACTGCTGCACCCCTGTGAGATGCTACAGGTGCAGAGTGGGAGGAGGCAGCTGATAACCAGGCACTGGCCTGGTGTGGGTATTCCCCATCCCTACAGGGGAGAGCGTGTGTGAGAGGTGGCAGGTTTGCACATCTCGTTTACTTCTCTCCTTGAAAAAAGGGAATATTGTGTTTTAAGAGAGATGTAACTTAATTAGGTGCTACAGCAAATCTTTCACTGCTTACTTCGAATTCCCTTAAAGCCCTGTTTTGAGCTCCACGAGTTTTGTTAATTCTGCTAATGGGAAACGTGGATTTTATTTTTTTTTTCACTAAGTGGAAAATACTTTAAGATAATAATAATAACAATTATGAGAAGTGGACCCAGGACGTTTCATCACCAAGCCAGTCAGTTGCTCAGGCACAGACATCAAAGCTGGACCTCAAAGGCTTTGGAAGATTGGAAAGGCAGGAGAAAGCTGGGAAAAGTGATGCAGAAGATGGCAACGTCAGTGAAAAAAGGCTGGACACACTCAGGGACTGAACCCCAGCACGGAGGAGGATGGGGAGAGGGCAGGAAGCCCAGCACCTGAGCATGGCAGCCCTGAACAATGTCCCCCTGTTCCTGCAGCCAGCACCTGCTGCCAGAGGCAGGGCGGCAGGTGGGGAAATGGGGGGAGAAGGGGCCTGGAGACTGCCTGAGGTGCTGAGGGCCCCTGGGGGAGTGCCGTGCTCAGGGACAGCTGGGGGCTCCTGGGGCAGAGGGATGTAGGCAGAGGGGCGTCAGGGAGCAGGCAGGGTGCGGGCAGAAAGGAGCACTGCTGGCAGGACAAGCAAGCCAGGTGCAGGTAACCCAGCCAGGGCAGCATCACCCCCATCTCTGATCCCCCCAGAGAAGAGAGAAGCAGGACCCTCACCGGGTGCCCTGATCCTCCAGTGGCACAGACTCTGGGCAGAGGCAGCTACATTGCACTAAGGATATTGGAGCTAGGAGCCAGAAATCTCAAACCAACAAATCCGCAGATAAACGGGAGGAAGTTTGAGGCAGACCTGCTCTGCTAAAACAGAGCAAACAACCCAGCTCTCGGCCAGTGCTGTTTATTTTTGCACAGCTGAGCAGCTCAGACATCGCTGTTAGACTGTTCCTATTTATAAAGCTGGAGGAGAGTCACCTTGATTAACTCTGCTCCATGTGGCTCTCTCTGCTGGCGATAAAACCGGCCAGATCTCTCATTCCGTATCCCCATTTCTTTCCTTTTCCCAAAGCCTGGTGTCCCCAGCTCTCTGCTCACAGCCAGCAGGGTGGGCAGGGCAGGCAGGAGCAGAGGTGGTGGTGGTTTGCCCTGTCCCACGCAGCTCCCCCAGCAGTGGTACCATCACTTCAGCTCAGCATCTTCCCATGGGCAGGATGTGCACTCCCATCGCTCCCCTCTGTCACAGTGAGGAGTGAAACCTCTGCCAGATCCAGGCAGGGCTGCTCCACTCTGTCCTGAAAACACCCCCTCTTTTCCAGAGCCTCTAGGGGCAGGGCTGTGAGGGCTCAGCCGTGCCCATGGGTGCTGGGTGGGGTGCCAGGCTGTGCAGAGGTCCCAGGTTCTCCACTACTCCTTGGGGTCCACGTGTGCTAAGCCAGCAAGGAGCTACAGGTTCCTCCTGTGCATCTCCCCTCTCCATCCCTGTCCACGCACTTTACTTTCACCAGAGGAACACAGAATCATTAAGGTTGGAAAAGGCCTCCAAGATCATCGAGTCCAACCTTGAACCAAAAACCACCATGCCCACTAAACCACACCTACTCACTTTTTGAACACTGTCAGGGATGGTGACTCCACCACTGCCCTGGGCAGCCTGGTTCACTGCCTGAAAACCCTTGCAGGGGAGAAATTTTCCCTGATGTCCAACCTGAACTTCCCCTGGCACAACTTGAGGCTGTTTCCTCTTGTTCTATGCCCTGTTCCCTGGGAGCAGAGCCCGACCTCCCCGGCTGTCCCCTCCTGTCAGGGAGTTGTAGAGAGAGAAGAGGTCCCCTCTGCACCTCCTTTTCTCCAGGCTGAGCCCCTCCAGCTCCTTCAGCTATTGCTCATCAGACTTGTGCTCCAGACCCTTCCCCAGCTCCTTTCCCTTCTCTGGACACGCTCCAGCCCCTCGGTGTCTGCCTCGCTGTGGGGGGCCAACAATCCCATCCCTTCAGCCTCAGCCCTGGCTGTGTCCTGCAGCCTGCGAGTCCTGCACGGGGCTGCAGTGGCCGTCCTGGCAAATGCTGCCAGCGGGCTGGAGAGCACATCCCAGGCACACACCAGCCTGGGAAGAGGCTGCTAATGGGCATTCTCCACTGCCAAGGCCAGCTGGTCATGGTAAGGGGAGCTGGATGCAAACAGAGCACCGGCTCTCCAAGAAGGGTCTAGGCTTCCTTGGGATAGAGGTACCCCAAACAGGGCACAGGGAAGCTGCTCATTAAATATGGCTGTGGGGAGCTGGAGGGGCCCCTGCTGTCTTCACAGGAGCACGTGCCATGGGATGCAGTGGAGGATTGTTCAGGATGTCTGCTCCACCACTGTGGAATGCAGGGGAAGACGGAGCTCCTGGGGACAGCAGGAAGAGGGGTGGCCCAAGGAGGGAAGGGGCTGCTTCTTTTCCAGTTTCTCCCCCTCCACCTGGCTTGGAATCCCTGCAGGGGGATAGAGCTGGCATGGCTGGGAAGAGCCACACTGCAGTGCTGAGGGGACTGCAGAAAGAAGAGGAGGGGAGAGAGGAACGGTCCTCGTTACCCTGCTGGGTGCATCCTGCAGCACTGGAGGGCTGAGCATGGTGGCACTGGATCCAGGGGCTGGCACAGCACTGCTTGGTGCTACTGGGATGTGCTGTGACACGGTGGGAGCTCAGGGCATGTGGGTGGGACCTTGGTCCCTGGCCCGGCTGGAAGAAGGACCCTAATCCACCAGTGCAGGGAGCACCCCTGCACCCACTGAGCAGTGTCCAGCCCCAGCCAAGCCTCTGCAGGAGCAGAAGTGAACCTGCAGCTTGTGCTGAGATGCCAACCTTCCCACTCCAGTCTGGGGAACCAGGGCAGCTCTTGAGGAGCTCTGAGGACCGTGGTAGCAATGCCTCCCTCCCCTGTGCAAGGCCTGCAGTCTGTTAATGGAGCTGTCACCTCTCTCTGGGTGACCACAGCAGTGACATTGGTCCCTCCGTGGTCCCATGACCCTGCGCAGCCAGGACAAGCAGCTCACACCCAGACCCTTCTCTCCTCCAGACCTGGATGAGGTGAGCACCACGTCACCCATGCCCGAGGGGAGACCTGGCAGCCTGTGCCCCAGCACAGGGGTCCCAGAGCCTGCCTGAGACCTGCCAGACCCCTGCTGCCCCAGCATCTCCCAGAGAGCTGGGGTCTTGCAGAGGCCAAGGACACTCAGGAGAAATCTCCAGCATGGGTGCTGCTGAAAGGAGGTTGAGCAAAGCCAGCTCCCAGGCACCCTCTGGTGCCATATGCCACAGCCCCTGCCCAACCTGCCAGGGCATGGCGAGGCCCCAGTGGGCTGCATCCCTGCTCTCTTCCTTGGAGGCGATGGGGAAAGCCTTTCCCAAAAAGTCCATCAATCTTAGTTCCTTTCCAGAAGTACTCAGGATTTTAAATCTCAGTCACACCTTTCACCAAAATGTTTTACCACTAATCTTTTGCCAGAGGGTTTGCTAGAGCTCAGCCCTCCCCTGTGCTGTGCCAGGGCGAGGGAAGGTGGGCTCTGCCCCCAGGTCTCTGGGTGGGGCTGAGGCCGTGGACTCGGCAGGGACATGGAGCACTTACCTGCAGGTGCCTCGGTGCTGGTGACCAGAGAGGTGGGGTTGATGGCTGGAATCTCTGGAAAATAAAGGGAGAGGTGTCTTAAGGATGAGATCCCCAGCTCTGGGGGTGACAACTGGGCAAAAGCCCTCTGAAAGAGGGCCACAAGGAGATTTTGTTGGTCACAAATGAGAGATGATGGGATGAATCTGACCTGACCATTGCAGACCATTGAATAGACCTGGGGGTGCACAAACTGAGTTCAGCAAATTGGGCCAGGCTGCAATTCTGCAACCCCCAAGAGCCCTAAGTAGTTGTGTGAGGATGTGTGCTCCAGGGATGGATGCTTCCCGGGTGCTCAGCTCATCTGAACTCAGTCTGGACATCAGACGGGTGCTTGGCTGATCTCAGCACGCTTCAGGCTGCCCAGCACAGGGATAAATGTCTGAGAAGATAACACTTTCTCAGAACGCCTGGCAGCAAAACCTGGGGGAATTTCTTTCCTGAACTGAAATCTGGGGAAGAACAGAGAGAGAGGAGCCAGCTACACCAGTCCCCCTCACTGCCACTGCTCCAGCAGCCCAGCAAATGCTGCAGGGTGGGAAGCTGTTCCTCTGCCACTTGGGTCGAGTTCAAACCCACTGTGACAACAAACACAGTTTTATGCTGACCACAGGCTCTGGCCCGGCCCCAGAAGTGGCCGCACTCAGGGCTCAGCTGGGTGAGGAGGGCACGTGCTGGACCAAGGATGGGACCCAGCAGAGCAGTTTCAACCAGCTGGGTCAGCCAGAGCCTCCTCCGTGGGGGCAGGTGAAGCCCAGGTCACCCCAGAAAGTGGTCAGAGTGTCCTACCTGACCACTTCCTGGAGAACACGCATAAGGACAGACAGCCTCTTGTCTGAGCCCCCCGCCCACCACAAACCACCCAAGGTGAGTGGGGGAGCGAGGAGCATCCCCTGGTGCCTGTGGGGATCCCTGAGAGCAGGGCAAGGTGTGGGGCACTCACTGATGCAGGGGGCCACCGGGGAGCGGCTCTGCTGGTAGCCCTTGGCACAGCGGTTGCAGGTGAGGCCGGTCACGCCGTCCTTGCACGGGCACTGCCCCGTGGTCTGGTTGCAGGTCTTGCCGGCCGCACCGACTGGGTGGCAGTCGCAGGCTGAATGGGAGAGAGGGAAATGGTTCTGTGAGAGGGGAGGCACAACACAAACCCCAAACTGGACCCAAGGTGCAGTCTCAGAGAGGTGAAGAGGAGGGGGACCTTTCCAGAGCACCGCTGGAAATCAGCTGCTGGGGCTGGCACAGCACAAACCCAGCTGGCCCCATGGGTCTGGACCAGCCATGGCCCCACATGTGCTGTGAGCAGCACAGGGCAGGAGGGTGAGTGGACAAAGGGGTTGGCCAGGGTATGGCCTTGCTGACATGGATGCTCAGGATGAGCACCTGGAGCCTCTGAAATTCCCACAGGTGCCTGCAGCCACCAGCTCTCATTTCCCCCACCCCAACTCCAGGCAGATGTTCCTGTCGCAGCAGTAAAAACAATTTTCTCCACTTGCTCCCCTACCTCCGAGCTTTTCAGTTCCTGGAGCTGAACCAACACTGGGTTTTTACACAAACCTTGACCTTGTCTTGATTTTAGAATGAAGCAGGTTTTCTCAATGTTTCCCGAGCTCATAAGCCTTGATGCCTCTCCTGACTCCTGGAGACCCTGGGCAAAGGATGACCCCACACCTTTCTACCACAGTCTCTCTAGGGACAAGCCACACCTGAGGTGGGTGGAAGTTGTCTTTGCTCTCAGAAGAATGCTCCATCACATCACACTGGGTGATGGACCCGCCGGGGGTTGTCTACATGGAGGGATGTGGGAAGGAGATGCTTGCTCAGGAGACGACTTTCCCATCTGCTTGCCTGGAGCTGGGCTGGCTGTGAGCTGGAGGAGGTTATCTTGGCCTCCATCAGCGTAAGAGTTGAACGTGATTTCAAAGCAAAACAAAAACATCTCCCCCGCCCGCCCCCGCAGCCCCCTGATGTTACCGTTTCCCTAATTTTCACCAGATGGGACTGGTGGGAGCACCATGGCACTTGAGCCCCCCTCCTGCACAGCCAGAAACCAAAGCGAGCAGCCTCTAATGGGGACCAGATGCTCCATCCTTATCAGATCTTGGCTAGGACTGGAAGCGGACATCTTTCTGACAGGGATATTTTGGGGGCTCAGCTGTGATAACAAATGGCAGCGAGCAAGGGAGTCTTGGCATGACGCAGGGCTGTTGGAAACACAGGGCCTTTCTTGGGCCCCAGCGGTCTGTTCCTGGTGTAAAGTTTATGGACAGACATAAATCTCAGCCCAATCAGGATCCAGTTCATCTAAGCTGATCTCTCTCCATGCGGTGGAAGGCGCATTTCAGCGACTCTGGATGTTTTACCCAGATCAGTAATTAAGGCAGCTTTGCTCATCCTAAGTGCACAGCCAATCAGTGTCACTGGGGTATGAGCTTGGTCTCTGCCAGACCAACCTCTGCCCCCTTGCCCTTCCATAGTGGGGTTTCCCAGAGTCCCACAGAAATACCCTGTTCCTTCCCACTCCCACGGGAAGAGCATCCCAGGCAGGAGTGCTTACCCTGATGGGTCCTGCACTGCAGGATGGGTCCATCCCAGTACTGCGGCTGTGGCGTCTCCATCCCTCCTCATCCTGACATAACCCGGGGAGGGGCTGGCTCAGGGAGCCCATCCCAGCCCGGGGAAGGCAGCTGGGGGGAAGTGCAGCTCGGCACCGCTGCCCACACACCGAGCCCTGCTGCTCCCAGCCTCTGGCTGCCAGGATCTGGCCCACAGAGCTTGAATGGTGGATTAAGTCACTAGCCTGGAGCTTAACTCATCAAGCTGTGCTTGCCAGAAAGCATGTCTTGCACCTCATATTGGGGGTATTTTTGCATCTTGAGGCTTAGCTGCTACTGCTTCACCAGTTTTCATTGGAGAAAGCTCACGGTTTACAGCTTTGTTTAAATTACCGGGATTAATGCACAGCCGTCCTTTATTTGACTTTTCAATTACCACCATTGAATGAATCCTGTAGGTTGCTCTGCCTTTTCCATCCTCCCAGCTTTTCCGTCCCACAGTGGTGCTGGCAGGGAGAGGGAAGCTCTCCCTGCTCACCAGCCGGTGGCTGAGGGCTCTGCTCAGTTAGCCACAACCTGCAGCCAGTATTTTCATGCTTATTTCAAGGATGCTGCATCCCAGCAGAGACAAACCAGGGCTGAAGAGTTATTTAGTAACACGTGTTGGGGTTCGTTTCAATAAGATGTAGTAGTTCCTGGCCTCTGGGTTGGTGATTTGCCTCCCGAACTTTAACCAAGCCATCTGCAGCCTGGTCTAGTGGAAGGCATCCCTACCCACGGACGAGGACTGGAACCAGATGATCTTCAAGGTCCCTTCCAACCCAAACCAGTCTGTGACTCCATGAGCATCTGCCTTCATTGCGACGCTCAGCCTCTGCCCTGGGCCAGCGCTGTGGTAGGTGCAAAAGCCTTTGTTCAAATCCACAGCACGTTGTTCCCATCCACCTGCTCCATGCCTGCTCTGAACATGCACTGGGAGGATCCTTGCCTTGCCTTCCCTTCTTGCAGGAGTGTAGATACCTGAGCCTCAGGTATGGGGCCCATCTTTGGAAAAACCAAGTCCAAATTGTCTTGTCACATCTCTGTGTATTTCTATGCCTCTCTGGGAGCACCAGCTCTCCACTGCCAGCACCCAGGACCTCGCTCCTCCTCTAAGGAGCTCCCAACCCCAGCAGATCCACCCCTAGATAAGGGAGGGGTGGAAATGCTTCCTGCTTTACTGAAGGAGGGGCAGCCAAAGAAGCAGAAGCATCAGGGATTTTATTATTAACTCTGCTCCCCGAGGGAGAGCCAGGAAGTGGCTCCCCAGACACAGGGTACCACCTTTGCTGCCAGATCCTCCTCAACATATGCACCGCGGCGGGGGTGGGGCCCGCGCACACGTTCATCTGGCTCGGCCGAGCTCTGCAGCTCTTCCAAACCCCAGGCAAACCCTGCCAGCGCTCCGGAGGCAGCATCCCCCGCCCAGGCTGGCACAGCCCTGCCCGAGGCTTGGCACAGGGACAGAGGTTTGTCTGCGAGGGGGGACCCGTGCTGCTCCTCTGCAGCCCAGGCATCGCTGGCTGCCCTTTCTGCTGCGCTGCAGCACCTGCGCTCACCCCACCCCGCCAACTCCTGGGCACCCTGGGATGCTTTGCCCACGCTGTCCCCTCCAGAGGAGCCACCTCGGATCAGAAGCACTTTCCATCACTGCAATGCTGCACGATTGCTGCCCTGCGAGGGCAGTGGAGCGAGACTCGCACTGGCAAAAGGTGGGCACAGGCAGGTGGGAGCAGCCTCTGCCTCCCCGTCCTTGGTCCTGCAAGGGGAGGGACTTGAGCCACAGCCAGGTGGGAAACACTGCAACCTGCAGCAGCCCAGCTCCCACAAACCCATGCTATACTCAGTAATCCTCCCTGGTCCCAGCCAAATCCAGCTTGCTTTATTAGGTTTTGGCACTTTTTTCTATTATTGCTCTTTGGTAAATGCTCTCTTTCCCATCTGGAGCAGAAAATGAGCCCCTCAATGCCCAGGGAAGTGGTGCTGGGGACCCTGGGGCCCCTGGGGAGGTGAATGCCTGCAGGGCACCCACTTTGCTTGGTATTGTATCAGTTTTGGAGCAAAAGTAGAAGCAACTCGTCATAGAATTACAGAATATCCCAAGCTGGAAGGGACCAAATATGCTCATTGAATCCAGCCCCTGGCCCTGCACAGACCCCCCAACAATCCCACCCTGGGCATCCCTGGCAGCGCTGTCCAAACGCTCCTGGAGCTCTGGCAGCCTCGGGGCCGTGCCCATTCCCTGGGGAGCCTGGGCAGTGCCAGCACCCTCTGGGGGAAGAACCTTTCCCTGATATCCAACCTAAACCTCCCTAATCCAAAGAAAAGCAGAAACCTTTCCTTGGGGAGGGCTGGGAGGCGAGGTGCTGCCTGCAGGAGATGAAGGGTGAGGTGGAGGCAGCACAGCCACCCCGGTGCCTCTCAGGTGTTGGGGGAGGGCCGGGGCTGCCTGCCAGCCCTCAGCACTTGACAGAATCCTCACGGAGTAGAGAACTTTGCTGCAGCTGCCCCAGCTTGGTGGTGCTGCAGCAGGAGCTGGGGGCTGCTGCCATCCATCTCTGGCCTCAGCAGAGCCAGGACTCCTGCTGGGAATGGGACACAATCTGGGATGCTGTGCCATAGACCATCAGGGCCCATGCCTTGTCCTGCCTCCTCCTCTTCCTCTCTCCCCGTGTCTCCCTGTGTCACCCCGAGGATGCTGACACCTGGCACAGCCTGGGACCTGGCTGCCACCTGGCACAACCTCCACCAGTGGTGTGGTGCCAGGGGCTGCCATGCCCACAGCCATAGCTGTGGAAACAGCTTGCGGTCCCTGGGAACACGGGCTGTGAGGGGGACGTGGCAAGTCAGCTGCTCGGGTCGTGGAAAGTGATTAGTTCAGCTTGCTAACAAGCTGGCTGCAGGTAGGGCTCCTCCTGCCAGTGCCCGCTCAGCCCTGCTCCCTCTGTGCAGACGTGGGAAGTTTCTCCTCCACTCCATCCCCTCAAGAATTCCTGGCAGTAGCAAGGATGAGGAGAGGCACTGGCACAGCACGGGCAACGGAGGGATTTCCCTTATTACATCCCAACCTGAATGAGCCAGACCTCCAACAGCACTAATGCACCCGACAGGGGAACCCCAAAAGTCAAATCCTTCAATTCAGGTCCATGGCCACCAACATCAGTGGTCCAAAAGCAGCTCCAGTAATTCCTGTAGGCTCTACATAAACACATGAGCACCATGTTCTTGCAGCAGTGAAGGGGCCCAGTGGCCACACGGCTGCAAGATGCACTGGAGAGAGATGGGAGGGACACTGTGCTCCCTTCCAGGGGGGACTCACAATCAAAGACAGAAAAACAGGGATCAGGGATGAACTCTCAGCCTAAACAGCCATGGCTGACTTCCCACCCATCTGATGTTCCAGTCTGGATCTCAACAGTCCCCGGGGACAGGCAGGGTGTTTTCTTACATCAAATTCTTTGGTGAAACGATTGTTTTGGAAAGGCTCCACAGACAGGCTGAGCAGGGAGAGGGAAGAGCAACCATACAGGCTTGACCAGGAGCTAAGAGGAGGGAGAGGAGAGCTACAGGTCCCATGATGTTTGACACAGGCGAGGGACCTTGAGAGGTCAAACTGCAGTCTGATGGCTTGAAGCCAGTGTGGCTCCTGGCCAGCTCAAGGCCGGTTACCAGGAGCCACGGTGCTCAGCATCTCCCCAAAAATAGGTCCCAAGAGCCATCCCACAGCTGAAAAACACAATGTGGGGTCCAGCCCCACAGCCCACCTGGGAGATCTGGCTTTCACCAGCATCCCCAGCCCTCCAGGGCAGGGAACCCATGCTCCAAGCATGCCTATATCCCAGACAACATCCATATCAGAGACAGGTCTCCAGCACATTTAGTCACGTCTGCTTCAGCACCACCCCAGCATCTCTCCAAACACTGACCAATGGAGATGGTAACTGCAAACACACCAGAACCCTCCCAGGCTCCTGGCAACCTGCTCTCTCCCTTCCTGTAATCCCCCTCCACCTCGAGTTGATGCTGGGCCCGAAGTGCTCTCCCTGCCTGGTGCCCTTGGGGTGGCGGAGGAGATCAGGGTGATGGTGGCTAGAGCTGACCTGCAGCTGCCGAAGCGAGCAGAAGGACATCCCAAGGACGGGAAGGGAGAGCGAGGAGACCGAGAGAGACTCTGCCACTCGTGTGCCCCACGGAGGCAGACGCCCCAGCTTACCCTTGCAGGCTTTGCGGTCAGTGATGGCCTTGCTGAGGTCGCGGTAGAAGCCCTCCTTGCAGTAGTGGCAGTGCCTGCCCGCCGTGTTGTGCCGGCAGTTGAGGCACACGCCGCCGCTCTTGCGCCCCGACAGCTTGAACAGCTCCATGTTGAAGCGGCAGCGCCGCGCGTGCAGGTTGCAGTTGCAGGCTGCGAGGGAAGGGGAGAGGGTGAGGGCTGAAGGTGAAACCCTCCGCGTGGGCTGGAGCTGCCCCGGTGTCCCTCACTGCAGTGCTGGGACTGGGATGGACACAGCACAGCGCAGGTCATCCCAACGCGCCATCCAGGTGTGCATCCTGTGGGACCGGCGCCGTGGGGTCAGGGCAGGGGAGGAAGGACACGTGCAGGAACTGGCACCACTCGGCTGAAGGCAAGCGAGTGTGGGATGGAGGGCTACAGCTAGGGTGTTTGGCAGTGCCAGCTGGGCACTTGCAGCCCCACGGTCCCCCCTGCCCCTTCCCTGGCGGACGGCTCTGGTGGCAGAGCCCACCCGGCCTTCCAGCAGGACCACCCACCTCAAGCCAGGCTGTGTGACAGCCCTCCCCTGCATCCGAGCCCCCAGCTCTTTGTATTTATGGCTCTATCGTGTGTGCGTGAGCCACACGCGCAGAGAAACCCGCACTGTGTGAGCAGCCCTGTGCGCTCACACCCCTGCGTGTGCGCGCACAAACACACGCGTGAACACGTGTGCACACAGACGCGACCAAAACACCCCCAGGGCCACACGTGTGCCCACAGGCAGGCACACACAGATGTGCACAGGAACATCTGCACACCCTCACACGTGCACACACACACAGATTAGCCCCGGGAAGCACACAGCCCTCCCGGCCGATTCCACGTGCGCAGGACAAAAAGGCAAAGCGCTGCCTGATCCAACTCGGCGCGCTCGCGGAAAGACAACGGGAACAAGATTTCCTTCGGCAAAACGCGGCGCCCTGCTCCCCCAGCCCCGGCCCCCTCCCCGCGCTGGTAAACTGAGGCTGGGTGGGAGCTTTTCCAGGCACGCTGTGAAATTCGTTAACGTGTCGGCCCGGGTTTAACTGCCTGCGCCTGGCCCGCGGCTGTGTGAAGCTGCCTCCCTGCAGCCTCCCTGCAGCTTCTCCCCGCACAGATCAAACGCCGCCCCGGCCACGGGCACGCTGCAGAGAGAAGGAGCAGACCCCAGCTGTAAAAAAAGAGTTTTCTGGGGGCTTGAGTTGAGCAGAAGTTCCAGCACAATCAAACCTCAGCTGCCCCCAGAGCTCCCCTGAGTTATGAGATTAGTGGGAAATCACATGGCAGGCATCAAAATAACACCCGGTGAGGCCGTAGGTACCTTTAGGGGCTTGTTCCTTTCGAGGTGTTTTCTTTTTCCCTGGTGACAGTGGAAAACAGGGATTTTTAAGGCAAATTCTGGGCTGTGGTGAGTGGAGGGAAAGCAGCAAATATTGCCCAAGGCCCCAGGTAGCACAGGATGCTGTTGAACTGGGGATGTTGACATTCAAACAGGCTTTGCCAGGGCTGGAAGAGACACAGTGAAGCATCCTGACAGCCAGAGTGCTCTTGCACTCTCTGGATAATGGGACAGGGACGAGACAAGGGGGGTTTTGCTACAGAACTGTGGCAAAGGAGCAATTTTTGGGAGGAGATGGGCCTTGTTTTTCCCTTGCAGCACTGAAAGGCAAGTGGAATAATCCCAAAAGGCAGTCCTGTGTCCCTCTTGGAATGCCCCCAGCATCCTCTGGGGAAGGAGAAGGGCTGCCAGCCCAGAGGGGAGGCGATGGGCAGTGGAGGAGAACTGTTGGGTAAATGATTCGCTGCCCTCGGCGTGGGTCCCTCTGTGCCTCCAGTTTAATTGGTGAGAGAGTAACTGGCAAGGTCTTTTCCTGGCATCACTGACCCTGACACGTCCTGATCCCTGACCCCAGGGCCACCTTTACCTTGGAACAGGATGCAGACCCTCTGACCCTGCCAGGGGCTGGGTTTGGGGAAGAAACCTCCCCTGCAGCCTGGCATCAGCCCCTCTCCTCCAGGCAGCGGTGCTGCCCGCTCTGGGCCAGTGTGGGTAGCCACCAAGCCAGGATTCCAGAGCCAGCCTGGCTGGGCCGGGCCAGCCCGGGCTGGGTGGCTGTCCCCACTCAGGGACAGGGTCACAGCAGCACGTATGGCAATCCCCTCAGCCCCTGGCGCAGCCATCCGGAGCTAATCGGGGCAGACAGGTCCCCCTCTTACCCAGCTAAATACTCTCACTGTTCCTCAGTACTGAGGCAGTTGTAAGCTCTGTCTGTCTCCCGTTAATCACTAATTAAAGGCTTGAATGTTCCCTGCTGTTTGGGGTATTAATAAGAATTTAATTGCACAGTTTGGGGCTAATTACCTGGTAGCTCGCTTCCGCCCTTGTACAGTATGCCCAATTAAACAATCATATGATCAATTAAACAATCACAAGATCTAATAATTTGCAATAATAGGCTAATTAAACGTTGACACCTTGCAATGGAGCAATCTTTTGTCTCCCTTTTGATGGTGTTTGAACCTCATCCCAGGCCCTGGCCACCCCAAAACCTCTGCTCCTCCAGGCTGCTGCAGATGCAGGAGCCTGGAATGACAGCACGAGGGGCTTTGGGACAGAGACCCTGGCACGGGACAGGCAGCGCCACGCACCGGGGCACACGTGGGGCAGGCAGTGGAGCCCGCAGGGCAGGAGCGAGGCTCACCACCCCTACAAGTTCTCTGGGAATAATTAGGGAAGGCAGCCGGATCAGCGAAACCCTAGACCGGCCGCTGCTGCCAACCCGCAGCAGATTCGAGCTACGCCCCTGCTTTGGCTGGAGGAGAGCCAGGCTGGGACACAGGGCAGGATGAGGCTGCCCCTCTCGGTTCCGTGCTAGCCCAGACCAGGACAGCCCCTCTCCTCTCACCCGCAGCGTCCCTCCATCCTGCGGGAGGTGTCGGCAGAGAAGGGCTCACTGCTCCTGCCAAGAAGCAGCAGGAGAAGCAGGAGAGGACCCTCCCCAAGGGGCTGCGAGGGACAAGGCTGAGGCACTGCAGCCCCATCCCCGAAGGAGCAGGACTCAGGATGGTCAGACAAGTGTAAATATCCTCCGCCGGGGTGGCTGCCTTCCCCTGCACCCCACATCCCCCGCGGTACTGCACTCGGGGGCGGGGGTGCCCAGGGAGGGGTGGCCGGGGCAGGCTGCCCCCTTGCCCACCTCCCAAAGCCATCGCCTTCCCCCTGCTCTCCCCAGGAAAGGACCACGGCTGGTGCTGCTGGGAGCTCGCTGGTTTCCACCACGTCTGCTGGGGAGCAGGTGCACAGAACCCTGTCAGGGGAACTCCCGAGGGAGGGGAAAATGTACAGGAAGGGGCACAGGGCATGAGGGAATTACATGGGATCCTCCAAATCCTACCATCGCTCCGGGGATTGGTGTTTGCAGGCACCGCCATCCCGGCTGGATCACCACGTCCCCCCCGAGCAGCCTGCGAGGTTTTCCCAGGAGAGGGCCGCCCCTGCCCCGCCGAGGCCCCGGATCAAAGCAAGCCCCGTGCATTATCCTGGTGCTCCGGAGAGGGCTCCTGCCGCGGCGGCCACAAAGGGAACAAGGGCTCCCGCATCACTCGCGAGTGCATCAATTACTTCCAGTGACTGCCTCGTGCTAATCCGCTTCCCCTCCTTCCCCGGGCCGGGTGTTTGGGGGCCGGGCTGCCGAGGGGGCGACCGGACTGCCCCCAGCAGCTCGTGGGTGCAGGCTGAAACCGGCAGCAGTGGGGAGGAGGGGGTGTAAGTCTGCAGAGATAAAGATGGGGGGTCCCCAGGATTCTGGCGATCCTGCTCCTGCCATCGCCTCTGCTGGGATTATCCTTCCCACAGCCCGTCCCAGGCTAAAAGCTGGGGGGACCCGTGGGCGGGGACACGTCCCTCTTCCCTGCCCTGGACACAGCAGAGGACACACAGAGCGTCCCAGTACTGGCCAGGCAAGCTCCCTGCGGGACACGCAGCCCCTACGGTGTGTCAGGAGAGCCTCCCGTGCCCGTGGGCCGATGGTCTCCAGCCACCAGGCACAGGGCCATGCCCTCTGCGGCACAGAGCTGGCACTGTGCCCTCCTGCCAAGCCAGCAGCTTGGCAAATCCGCTGTCACTGTCCCGGCTGCGAGAGCCCCAAACCTCCCTGCGTGCCAAACTCACACTGACCCCCTCGACACTGCAGCACAGTGACGTCCCCACGAGCGCCACAGTCACCCTACAGCAGCCGTGCTGGGCTGTGCCCTGTGCCAGTGCTCAGACCTCAGGCAGGACTTGCCTGTTTCACCTGTGCATTTCCCAGAGGCAAAAATTCTGGCGAAACAAATGTTTGTCCTCACCTCCAGCTGCACGGATGCATGTCCCAGCACTGTACCATGCTGAAGGACATCAGTTTGTCCCCGTGCTGGAGCAGGCAGAGACTCCCACGCACGGGACTGAGACAAACCCCCATTCAGGGTGCTGGGGAGCACAGAGCCAGGAGCTGACATATCCCAACATGACCTGAAGCTGTACCAGCCCCACGGATCCATTCTCACCCCCTTTCAGGGGGCTGTGATCCCCCACCCTGCTCCTGAGCTGTCACTGAGCTGCCAAGCTCCTGCATCCACCCACTCTCCTCCTCTTCCTCCCTACTCCCCGGCCACGCCTGACATCCACCACCGCGAGCCAGCATCACCGCTGTCTGACCACAGGACGGAGTCTGAAACCCCGCAGCCCCCAGGCTGAGCAAAGGGAACTTCCCGGGCAGCCTCTCCTTTTAATTGGTGCTAATTGCTGCGTCTGTTCGTGCTGGCTGGGGAGATGTCATTGTTGAAAGGCACAGAGGGGAAGGCTCGGGAAGCTAATCCAGCTTTCAGCCGCTAAGCCCTTCGAAGGCGGGTGATGGAGAAGCTCTTTCAGGTCCCTTCAGAGAGGGCACAAAGCCCGAGAGGGGAAAGGGAGAAAGAAGAGGAGCGAATCAACAGGAAAAAACTACTTTCACACGCAGCTCGGGGAAGGGTCTTTGTGTGCAGGGCTGTCGGGGGGGGGCTTGAAGGGATGGCGCTGCGGCGCCGCCTCCTCTTCCCTCCCTCGTTTATCTTTTCAGCTCCATCTGCCAGAAGGGTGACGCAGCTGGGGGCAGGATGCGCAGAGCAAGGGACCCTCACCCCGCTCTGGACGAGATGGACAGAAAACCTGCAGATGCTACTCAAACATGAGCCTCCTCTGGTTTAACCCCTTTTGTGCCAGCAGAGCCACCTCCACTGCTACCGTGCTGCTCTACTGGAGGATGTGGCGGTGAGGCAGGTGCGGAGTGGGGGGCACAAGGGGGCAGCCGGCGGGGTGAGGTCCTCCTTGTGTCCTGGGGCTTTCCATGGGCTCACAGGCCTGCTGGACACCCCCCCCCGCCTGACCTGCAGCAGCCCTGGGAGGGTGCAAAGTGGGGGGTTTTCTCTGAGCTCCAAAACTCATCTTTCTGAAACAAGCGGGAAAACTCAAGGGCTGACACATTCCCACAGGGCATGAGGTGGCTGAAAGCATCAGCTCCAGCACTTGCTTAGAGCCCACTGCCTTTTTAGCCATTCTTAGAAGAAATCTGCTGTAACATATATATATTGAAGCGGACAGCTGGGCTCTCAACAAGACATTGATCACAAATACTAACAACTCCTCCTGACCTCTGGCACATCCACTGAGCCTTTCAGAGGCTGATTAATGGTACAGCTTTCCCTTGTCTCCATCCTCCTGCCACCCCCTGAGACCTGGGCTCCTGTCCAGGAGGAGCGAAAGGCTGTTCGTCACTCTCCCAGATGCTCACAGGGCTCTGGCATCCCCCAGCCCCATCCCAAAGCAGGACAAAAAGCAAAAAGTCTCCACCAAAATCCCATAAAGATTCATGAGCAGGACAGCCAACTAATACCAGTTTAATGGTTTGGAAATGTTTCATTTTGGTGACAATATTTTTAACTTAGGGAAACCTTTGCAAGGACAGACAAGCTAAAACCACCACACAGACTGAATACGAAGGATGAAATTTCGAATTGGGAACCTCAGCTTCTGCCAGGTTTTTCTGCCTGCTCCCCAAACACATCTCACAGGGAACTGCTGCGATTGCCCCTCTGGCCCACGGACAGATGGGTTGCTGCCCAAGGGAAACAATCCCAGAGGGGCATCCCGCACTGAGGTCTGCTGACTGGCTGGAAGACACCAGTGATTTTTGGGAGGGTTTTGGTGCTTTGGCTCATGGTGGAACCACTGCATCCCTTACAGGACACCTGCAGCAGAGACAGGGTAGACGGCTGAGCCTTTTCCAATCCTCCAGCACAGGGGACACTCCCCAGCATCTCTGAACAAGCACGCTCCATCGCTTTGGCTCGGCACCCATCACTTCCTACCCCGATGACCTGTTTTAGCATTTGAGCCCCAGAAAACAAAGATGTTTAAAAATGCCTTACCCAGACACTCGTTGGCCTCTCGGGCACTAGCCCGCTGCCAGGGCCGGTCGTAGTGGAAGGGCTTGCAGCGGTCGCACTCGGGTCCCTCCGTGTTGTGCTTGCAGTCGCACACCAGCTTCTGCTCCTTGTCCTTGAC
Source organism: Promerops cafer (assembly GCA_013398275.1). Classification (NCBI taxonomy): domain Eukaryota; kingdom Metazoa; phylum Chordata; class Aves; order Passeriformes; family Nectariniidae; genus Promerops; species Promerops cafer. Next base: position 9,316 of record VZSE01000693.1, on the reverse strand, counting down.
GCAGCGCGCCGCGTGCCCGTTGCACTTGCAGCGCCCGCCGACCTGCAGCTCCCCCACCGCATAGTAGTAGGGGGTGGGGCCCGCGGCCCCCTCCTCCTCGGCGGCGTCCCGGCTGCCCAGGTCACGGAAGAGATGCGGGCGGCTGAAGACCACGCGGATGTCGGTGGCCGTCACCCAGTCCTGAAGCACGGGGCTGCTGTCGAAGTCCTGGGCTGAGGGACGCCCGTCGAGGGTGCTGAAGGCAATGAGCCCCCCGGTGAGCGGGTAGAGGTCGGTGAGGCCATCGGTGCACAGGGCCTCCTGCTCGTTCTGCTTGGTGACCGTGGCTTTGCTGGGCTTGCCGTAGATCTTACGGCACTGGGAGGAGTAGTACTGGTAGGGCATCCAGGTCTTGCCGTAGTCCATGGACTTGAGGATGGCGGTGGACTCGGGCCGGGGCGAGCAGAACTGGAGGCTGACGTAGACCACCTCAAACTTCTTGCCAAGGGAGAGGGTGAGGGTGACGTTCTGGGGTGAGTGGTGGAGGGTTTCCGAGCGCCAACAGGTCATGTTGGAGGCGGTGTTGAGGTCAGTCAGGTAGGCGGGTGGGTGGGCTCGCCGGGGGTCCGAGGCGTTGCAGTGCCGTGTCGGGGGCTTCCCGCACGTGCTGGAGGCTTGGACCTCCTTGCCAAAGGCGGCGTTGACAAATTCAGGGATGCAGCGTCGAGGAGCACCGCTCTCATCGTAGCAAGGGTCTGGGGGGCTCTGCTGGGCCACGAAGGGGTTCACTGTCTGGGACAGGCCCAGCATGGCGGTGGTGAGGAGCAGGCGCAGGAGCGGCAGCACCTCCATCCTTCTGGGCAGAGGGAAGTGGCTCCTCCCTGGAGGAAGAACAGCAAGAGTGAGTGGCACCAGCAGTGTCATGGCCACAGCACCACCTGTATTGGGAGGGCTGGTAAGGGGTGGGGAACTCCCCCACGTCTGGTCTGTCACCTGTACCCATCTTCCCACCCCGGAATCCACTGATGCAGTATCCTGGGAGTGGGGCAGGAGGGCAATTACTTCGTGTTGCCTCATCCACACCAATCCCTCACTGCTCATCAGCAGGACTGAAATACCATGGAAGTGGGAAAAGGGCCTGAGCTTTGGGTGGGAGAGGTTGAAATCGGGGTACAGCCCTTCCCTGTCCTCTTACAAACTGTCCTGTGGTGACAGGAATGTTCCTGCCTGCCAGCAGCCCTGGCTGTCACACAATTCAGAGACCCTGTCATTGCGTGGCTGATAAGGGCTGGTGGTGGGGAAGAGTTAGGGGAGATCTTTCAGATGCAACAGGAGCTGCGAACCCCAAGTTATCCACATATGGCACAAAATAGCTCCTGACAGAGCAGGAGAAACAGACAGCAGAAAAACACCTTGAAGGCACATTGTGCAAGAGCCAGGAGCTCGTTGGGATGAAGACCTGGAGCTCCTGAACACACCACTACTTTCTTTGCTGGCTATGGGCACAGTGGCTTCTCCAAGCCAGGGGCTGGATCCCCTCCACATTCCTCTGCCACACTACCCAGCAGCAAAGGAAGTTACTCTGACCCCCAAGAAATCCAGGTCTGGGTCGGGTGTGTCTGTTGACTGGGGGAAAGGCCAGGACCAAATGCAGGACCCAGCTGGGCTCCTCTCCCAGCAGCTGCAGCACAGGGCCAGGGAGCTTAGTGGCTCCCAGGGGATGTGGTCCATCTCCTGAGTTATTGCCTCGAAGGGTGGAAGAGGTCTGGAGGTCACATTCCCTCCTGCTGGCTCCGAATGCATGAAGGACCTCCCACACAAGGCAGATTGGCCATGTCCCATTCTTGCCACAGTAGACCCCTGAGTCTCCTGGATGGATGGGTGGCATCAGCCCTGCCACCCCATGGGTTGTGCTGAGCCAAAGCCAAGTTGTCCAGCCTCAACCAGCCCAAAGCCATGACCAGGCAGGAGAGGGGATGCCCTGATTGTCCCCTCTCCCACTAGTAAATCTTTACAGGATGACTTGTGCTTCTCTCTGAGGAGTGAAGCTCTGCATGACCCAGCCCAGTGTCCCCAGCTCCAGCCCCCACCTACAGCCCCAGTGCCACTCCTGCCTGTCCAGCTGCCCACTCTGGCCAAAGGAGGCTCCAAGGAACAGCCCATTTCAGTGATCCTGGACCTTTTTTTTGGTTTGTTATTCCATTTTGCAAAGAAAAAGGAGCCATGACTGTGGAATAAAACTGCTTCTCCAGGCTGCCAAACCACTAATGAGGGGAAGCTACTCCCTGCCCAGCCACGGTCAGCCCAGCAGCCACAGCCTGTGCCTACCGAGGGAGCAACAAGGACAGGGGTCTCAGCCCATCCTGGGACAGCTCCCCCAAGGCAAAACCTGTCCCTGCCACTTCCGTGCTGTTTCCTCACTGTTTAATCCTCTGCTGATGGAAAAGGAGATGTGAAAAATCGGCAGCTCCCTTGGTGGTCCCTGCATCGTCGCAGCAGCTCAGCTCCAGCTTTACCACAATGCTGCAGAACCTTCTGGGGACGTGTCAGCCCGTGGCTCGGTGACTTGGCTCCCAGCAAGACAAAGAACACTGTCCCTGGAATGCCCAGAGCACTGAGAACCCACTACTTGAGGAGTGTGGCAGCAAGATTAGAGGCTGCAGGGATGTAGCAGTCACCACAGCAGAGGAGGCGCCGCGCCATGAGCACCAGGCAGTGAAGAGCATCCCCCACTGCAGGCAGCCTACAGAGTCCTGTTGGGACTCCTGGCCCCACTGCAGGCAGCTGCCTCCTGGGCAGGAGCCGAAGCCATGGCTGCTGCCAGGTCCCTGCATCTGCTTGTTGAGCAAAGGCTGTGGCTGGTTAATGCCCCAACACAAGCCTGACAGGATGATCCCCAGCCCCTGCCTGGTGCTGAGCGGCGCACAGTGGGCACGAGCCCCTGCCAGTGCCCTGCTCCTGTATTCTCACCCAGCAAAGGGGCTGCAAGGTGCTGAGGGACCCCCCTCAACGCCCAGCAAGACTTGGCTGTGCATGTGCTTGCAGAAGGCAGCACAGCACACTGGGCCCTGTGGTGCTGCCAGCCCTGTCCCCTGTCAAGTGCACATCCCACAGAGGGCACGCAGTCAGGTGCTACAGCCACCACCTCCCATCCACCACCCACAGGGCAGCACTAACAGGGAGACCACCCTGTGGGAAAACCTCTGCACCAGGAGGAAACAGGAGAGGCCCCCAGGGGTCCTCAGCAGCTGCATCCATCCACTCCAGGGAGAATCAGGATGTATAGAACAAGGCATCAACAAAGAGTCTCCTCCACCTCCTCTCTGCTACGTGGCAGCAAGGTGACAGGAGTAGGGACATGCTCAAGCACAGGCTTTTTAATTTCCTGTCTGGTGAGACACAAAGGTGTGGGGAAACCCTTGCCCAGGGGACAGCGACAGCAGCAGGGGAGAGGCCACAGGCAAAGCTGTTGTGAGCACTGGAGCAGCAGTCTAGGACCCAGGACCGGGTTACTACTGGTTTAGGCATGCGTGCAGGCATGAGCATCTCTTGCTCATCCTCCCTGCCCCAGTGGGAAGCTCTGTCCCTCCTGCCAGTCTTGCCAAAGCACAAGTCCCTGAGGTTCAGTGCCGAAGTTCTGGTGGCTCTGCTGCTGGGGAGCAGCCATCAGGGAGCCACCAGTCGCTCAGCGCTGCGGAGGCAGGGCATGAGTGGAAATCATTATCATCCGCAGGACCACACACAGGCACGCACGCTCCGTGCTCAGCTCACCCCATTATCCCACTGAAAGAGAGCTGGGGCCAGTGGTCTCCGTGGGCCTCACCTCCGTATTGGAGAGGAGGGCAAGCTGCAATCTGCTCCCTTTTATGCATATTCAGCATGACCCTGGGACTGCCGGCAAGCTGCCAGAGAGGCCTGGGAGTGGGTATTTCTCTCCCTAGTCCCCATCTGCCCCCCCTTTCCTCTTCCCATCTTTGCTGCCCCCGGTTCAGATCAAATGGAGACACTGCTGACTAAGCAGAGAGAATTGGGATGACCCCTGGGTGCCGAATCCAGCCCAGCACGTTCCCGGATCCGGCACGAGGAGGGACATGAGCAACGGAGGCCCCTTCCCAGGGACGGCATCCCCAAGGTGTCCCCAGCGAGGCTCTCGGGTGGCTGCCAGCTCCCTGCCAGCAGCAGCCGCCACGGCCCGGGGCAATGCGGCGGCGGGGCTCACCCTTCCCGAGGAAGCGGCTGCCCTCCCAGCTCCTCCCCAGAAGCGGCTGCATTTTTGAGGTGGGCGATTTCCTCACTCCTCCACTCCGGGAATGCTGACAGCCATGCGGCTTGGAAGGAAGTCATGCTGCCGGAGCGCTTCAGAAGTGCTTTAAAAAAAAACTAGCTTCCACATCCAACACCTCCACACCCCTTCCCTCTACAACCACACACTTCCCAGAGCGACCAGCAGTGTTTCCCTGCCTTGTGGGAGACTTGTCAGGGTGATGCTCCAGCCCACCGTAGGCTCCTTTTCCATCGTCTTTCCAGGAGGCAGAGCTACTGAGGGTCATGCTGGGTGCAGATGCATGCCTGGAGCTCCTGGTCTCCCGATGCTGAGCCAGCAGGTAGGTGCCTGATCCCCACAATGGAATGGACGAGGCAAGTGCAGCAGGTGAGGCAGGGCAAGGAGAGCAAACTTCCCACAGTGTGCAGGCTGGTGCCTACAGCAGGCCCAGGATCACCACCTGGCAGACCGGGGCCACAGCAACTTTGCTGAAGTAATTACAGGATTAGGTGGAACAACACAGGGCAGGGAGGGAAGCAGCTTATTAACCAGATTTGATCCCAGGACCTTTGCAGCACAGGAGCAGCCTTCTGTAATTAAAGTGGGTGGGAAGGTACGAGTGGTGCTCTGCTGTTGGAAAAATGTAGGCTTAGAGGGCAGGTGATGGCTAAAGCTGAGCAGCCAGCACTGCCCTGGAAGGGGATGGGAGAACCCCAAGGAACGGCGGGGGAATGGTGCTGCCCTCCTGCCAGGGACCCCCAGGCTGATGCCCCCGCACCAATGCTGCTGCCATGTTGCAGCCAGCTGTGTTTCTCATCCGGGCCAGGACAGCATGGTGTGGGGGGGATTTGCATCACTTGAGGAAAAGATGTGGCCTCACTTGGAACTGGTTGAGATGAGAATGACTGGTCCCCACGAGGTGCTGCATCACCCCGTGCACAGAGATAAGGCCCTGGGTGCCGGCGTGGGGCAGGGATGGAGCCACCCACCCACATGGGGGCACAAACATGCACAGCAAAAGCCATGGATCAGGAGGCAGAGATTCCTGGGTAAGGACTAAAGGACCTGAGTACTTGAGGGCATCCAACAGCTAAGATTCTTGGGTAAGACTGATCCAGGAGGACTGCTTTTTCCTGAACTCTGTCATCCCCAGTAAAGTCCACCAGCACCTCAGATGTCCTCTGAGAAGGAAGCCACTGGGAGGATAGGCCAGGACCCAAAGCAGAAGAGGAATGATGTGCTCAGAGAAGCTGAAACCAGGCACAAGTGACCGGAGCATGTCCCTTAACCAGGGTGTATCTGCCACTACAACCTGCACATTTCCACCTTGTTCCAGGCCCTTTGTAATGAGGGCATCTGCACTCCCTTGCCACATGTGCTGTGGGAGCAACTCCCTGCAGCTCTGCCCCAGCCCATGAACAAGATCCATCCCGGGGGGCTGCCAGGGTCCCTGGATACCCAGGTCCCTTTCCCACCATGCTGATGCCAGCTCGGGGAAGCTTCATTCCTCCACCCAACAAACAGAATCAGGCCCAAACTCTGCTCCGGCCGTGGATAAATCATGCCATGTTTTTCTGGGATGTAAAAACACAACTGAGAAGTGAAAGGGAAAACTCCATGGAGCCAAGGTACTGGTCTGGCTCAGCTTTCCAGAGGGAGGGAGTGTGCGCTGGGAGAGGCTGGAGGGATGCAGTGTGCCTGGGAGTGCTAATCGCCTTCCCAGCCGCTAATGGAGCAACTGGTGCCCACTTGGGACACGGCTAATGGCACAAAGGAGGTGCCTCACTTTCCTTTACAAGCTCCCTCATCTCTCCTGACATTTAAGTATCAGAAGCTTCTGACTGCTTGCGGCCCCACATCCGCAGGGCTACCCACTCCTCACAGCCCCTCGGGCTCAGCCCGCTGCACACACAGCTCAGGGGGGCAGTTACACAGCAGCATCCTCTGCAGCAGGCACTGCAGGTGATGGATATTGCAATGCACTCTTGGCAGGCTGCAGCCAGCATTACACAAGCCATACGATAGCCCGGCAGTGCCAGGAGACGCGTACAAATTACACTGCACACAGGAAAGGATGGGCCAGATTCTGACCTCAGTGCTTTGGCACCAGCCCGAAGTAACTCCATTCACATTGGGCCAAACCAAGACGTAAGCAACTCCATTCAAATTTACACTGGCATACCTGTGGTCGGGATCTGGCCTGGCTTGAATTAGTTGCAGCCTGATGTTACAAAAGGCAGCAATGGAGCCCAGATTTCCAAGGTTATTGAAAACAATCAAAAAATAAAAGAAAAAAGAAATCCACCATAAAACAAACAGTCCCCAGGCTACTCAGCTATGTGCATGGAGCTGTCAAATGCAGGACGCTCGGACACATCCCTGCTCACCAGTTTCAGTAACTCAAAAGCCATGCTGACCACAGGAAGGAGGGACCAACACCCAGCATGGATGTCCTGCTGGGTCCCCCACGCCCACTCTGCTCACCACTGGCCCTGGCTAGAGGTGGTGCTGCTCTGGGGAGAGGACACTTCAGGATAGTATCACCCGCATGATGCGGACCTGAATCCATTTTGCTGCAACGTTCTTGCATCCCCCAGCTAGTGCAAGCTGGAGATCTCCTCCGAAAGTTCCCAATGCAACAGCAGCTCAAGGAGACATTTGGAGCCTTCGACCTTGCAGGACAAGCAAACACTGCCTGGATGCATTTGGACTTATTGGTCCTTGTGGGTCCCTTCCAGCTCAGGGTGTTCTATGTTTTTTTTCTGCCCCATTTATCAACCTCTACTACATCTTGACCAGTTAGTTGTTTTACCCAACTCTAACCCCAGCACAGTCTCCCGAGCCCCTTTGCACATTCCTACCACAAGCAGTGCTTGGCTCTGCTGACTGGTCTCAGCAGCATCCCTCAAGGTGCAGAGGGTTTTCCTCCCAGTGGATGCAAGGGACTCAGAGTTCCAGTCCAGAAGTCCTCACTGCTTCCACCCCTTTCCACTCCATATGAGAATAAAGTGATCTGGTTTCCATAACATCCCTCATTGCATTTTCAAACATGCTGGGCACAGATGTTGAAAACAGTCTGGATGAATATTTAAAATGGTATTCAGAAATGACAACATTTGGCCAGCTTTGAAAGATCCCTCACATTGGGCAGAGGATGGCTCACAACAACGGGCTGGAAACACACTGCACTTTGACATCTCATTTTTTTTTACCCCCTCTCTGGCTGTTGGTACAGTATTTCATGCCCCTGGTGTCCCACAGTCTGGTATTGCTTGAGTGCCAGCCAAGCCAGCAGCATTAGGAAGAAGCTGTCACGTACGTTTTTAAACATCACGGGGCAAAGCGGAATATGGAAAATCTGTCGCGTCTCCACACCGAGCGCAAGTGTCCTGCGCAGGCTCAGGGAGGGGCTTGAAGGGGCACAAAATAATTGCTTCCTTATGGAGCAGGGCCTGACTAACCAGGGTGGGGGAACAAGAGGCAGAGGTGCTACCTCAACGCCCTCGACACAGTGGGCTGCTTCCCCGCCGAAGACACCTCGAGGTGTGCACTGATGCTCACCTCCTTCACCAGGGTAGGGAAACCCCCTCTGAGAGTCACACCTCTGCCAGCAGCCAGCCAAGGTGGGACCTCCATTCCGTCCAACCCACACTGAAGACACCGTTGTTCTGGTGCTCAGAGGGCGGCAGAAATGCTCCTCAGCCTTGATGCCTAGCAGATTGCATTTCTGGTGAGCATCTTGCACTCAGCTGCATTCCTAGCCCAGGCTTCTCTCTTCCACAGCCTGCAGACACGCATCAGCTCCTTCCCAGCCTGGCATTACACCTGCCCTCTTCTCTGCAGGGACCTACCTTCCTTCTACACACAGGTAGAAGAGGAAGGGGAGTTGGGGCCCTTTCAGCCCACCCTGCTCTCGGACTGCTGGATCTCCTGTCCCCTCATCAGCCCGCTCCAAACAGGTGTCAGAGCAGCACAGCAGCTCCCTCTGTTTTGTAAATGGGATATTGCAAAAAAAGAGAAAAAAAGTTGCCCTCCATCCATCCAAACACCTTGGAGGGTGTTTCCAGCACAGAGCCAAAGCCACATCCTTCTCCACTGGTTACAGAGAGCTCCAGTCTCTTCTGGCTCTGAGAGACAGGCAACAGCAAACTTGGCTGGGGAAGAAGGATCCGTTGCATTTCCAGCCATGCAGGGTGTGCACATCCATGTCTGCACTCAGTATTGTCTCAGCCTGGCTACTGGTCCAACACAAACGGCACGGATGGAGGTGGGGATGCTCAGCCAGGCTCACCTCCCATGCATTCCCGGGATGAGCTCCCCGAGAGAGGAGCATTCATGCCCAAGTGCTGCCGAGATGAGCATCAAGCCAGCAGGACCACTGCGCTGCCAGAGGAGCTCGTGCTCCTGCCCACAGGGCCTTCCTCACCCACCCTGCTTGGTGACACAGCAGACTGCCAAGCACCACGTCCCCATCACACCAGTTAGTCCCCATCCCAAGAAAGGTATTTCCACCCACCCACTCTCCAGTGGGCCAGGGAAGCTGTGAGTAGGATGGCATTTTGAGGAAATGAGGTTTCAGCAGCTCCAGGAGAGGAAAGCAAAAGCAAACCCACCACACGCAGCCCAGCTTCCCCTGCCGTGAAGCTGCCCGCTTGTACGTTCGCTGGCCAGAGCTCCCACCCCAGCTGGGGCTCAAGGGCCGGGTGCTCGGGGTGCCGAGGGTCTCCTCCAGCCTGGCACCAGAGCTGCAATCAGTGGAGCACATCCCACGGGAGCCGTTTCCAATGGGAGCCGACCCTCTGAGCCACCCCGCAGAGAAGCCTCTCGGGCAGCCGTGCTGGGAAGGGACCAGCGATGGACCCCAGCCTGGGATGGCGACAAGGGCGATGCCGCCCGCCCAGGTGGCTTTGTGCCGGCGGAGCCCTCACAGGCGGACAAGGGCCTGCGGTGGGAGCGGCGGGCAGGGGACCACGTGCATGCCTCGTGCCCGGTCAGCCGGGGCTGGCACCGCAGGCTCGGCCTGGCCGGGCTGCGCCGCTGCCCGCACCGCACCCGCACTGAGCGGGGCCGGCG
>VZSE01000651.1:21869-38159 GCA_013398275.1 Promerops cafer | reverse complement strand
TATATACCCAAATCCCTAATAACCCAGGGAGTACCAGCGTCAGGAGAAGCTGCTGTACATCCCTCCCAGCACTGGCAGGATGCCCCGTTTGTTTTAGTGCCTCTTGACCCAACCTGGCTGTGCCTTTCCCCCAGCTTTCCATGCTTCCCCGCGGGCCGGAGGAGGGCAATGGGAGGGGTTGCTGCGGGCTGCAGCCGCAGCGCCAGGGGGAGATGGGAGCTTTGCAGCGCCGTCGGGTGGAGTTTGCCCTGTCTGGAACGCAGGTCCCAGGGAGCAGTCAGCACTGCCTGGAGTCAGCTCCGCAAGAAGGGAGTGGGCACGCCGTGGCGTTACTGCCTCCTGGTCCTTCGTGCCAGTTTTCTGATTAATAACATCCCAAGCCACTTGATGCACTATTGATTCTAAATTCAATAAGAGGAACTGGCAGCTTCAGCAAGATCATGTCGTTTTTCCTCAGAACATTTTCCCTAATATTCAACCTGAACCTTCCCTGGCCCAGCCTGAGGCCCTTTCCCCTTGTCCTGTCCCTGTTCCCTGGAGCACAGCCCGACCCCCCGGCTGTCCCCTCCTGGCAGGGAGTTGTGCAGAGCCACAGGGGCTCCCTGAGCCTCCTTTTCTCCAGACTGAGCCCCTTCCCAGCTGCTCCTGGGGCTCCAGCCCCTTCCCAGCTCGGTTGCCCTTCTCTGGGAAGAGAAGCCCAACCAATAAACAAAAGCTGCTCAGATCCATTAACAACCTAGGAGAGAAAGGCAAATATATAACAGTGAGCAGAAGGCGGCTCAGAAAGTGTAGAGAAGCCAAGAAATATTGAGCTTTGATCCAGAGAGAGTATTTCAACAAATGCTGAATGCTTTGCAAATATTCCGTGCTTGCAGGAGCCAAAACACATGGCAAGGGAGGAGTAATGATGCCCGAAGCTCCTGGGTGGGCAGCAGGAAAGGCTTCCAGCTCACATCTGCTGCCTCCTTGGCACTGGGAAAAGCATCCCTCACCCACACATGGTTTTCCACAGGAGCTGCCACCACTGGCACCTGTGACCTGGGAACAAGGCAGCTCCTTCTCAAAGCTGCATCTGCGCAGTGTATTTCTGAGCAGAGGGGATAGGAAGAATTTTGTTTCTTAAAATTATGTAGGAGGCTGGCAGCAGGCAGGTGTCCTGCTGGGTCCTGCAGGGTCCTGGAGGGTCCTGCTGGGTCCTGCAGGGTCCTGGAGGGTCCTGGAGGGTCCTGCAGGGTCCTGCTGGGTCCTGCTGGGTCCTGCAGGGTTCTGCAGGGTCCTGCAGGGTCCTCGTGGGCAGAGCCGGGAGCTCGGGACCTGTCCCCAGGTCCAAGGGCTCCTGTCCCTGCTGTTCCCGGCTCCCCGGGGAGGAGAGGCAGCCCCGATCCCTGCCCGGCAGGCTGGAGGAGAGAGGGCTGAATGCATTCTGTGAAACCGTGTGCCAACACGCCTGGGGGGAGGAAGAATGTGACAGCCCCAGGAGTCACAGGAATGGCAGGAATCGCAGGGATTGCAGGGACTGCAGGAATTGCAGGGATTGCAGGGATTGCAGGAATTGCAGTCAGGACTGCGCTGTCACCAGACCCCTGTGCCTTGAGCCCTCGGCCGTGCTGAGCCCAGCGTGGAAGGGGAGGGCTCGTGGCTTAGGAACTGGAAATTGGCCGGAGGAATGACTGGGACGCACTGGGAGATGTGCAGCGGGGCAGCACCGAGGCAGGGCCCAGGCTGCAGGGAAGCTCGCTGGCATTTCTGCCTCTGCAGGCACAGGAGGGGCTCAGAGCAGGCAAAGTGCCCCACAGGTCACAGATTCTTTTCATTCCTCCTCCTCCTTAGTCCCAGGCGTCTGAGCACTAAAACCACATCCACTCCTCCAATTTGAAAGGAGAAAGGCAATTGTCTCCTACTGAGTGGGAATGCAGTTCTGCCCGTGGTTAGATCTTGGCCAAATTCACCAAAGGGAGACCAGGCTTTTCTTTTGGACGTGTTTTGCCGTGTGAAAGCCAGCCCAAAAATACTAATTGTGCTCCTTTATTTATTTCTTGTTCCTGATTTTCAGCAGTCTGTGGGCTATGAATTATGTAGAGGATGCATAGCAAATGAGCCGAAGCTCTGGCAGGTCCAGCTCAGCTCCCCGAGCCGGGTGTCCAGCTCCACCTGTCTGCAGCAGCTCCTGCAGCAGCTCCTGCAGCAGCTCCCTCTCGTCCCCCCGGCCTGCAGAGGGAAGGAGGGACCGTTCTGACAGCGCCGGGGGCAGGGGGACAGCGGCCCCCGCAAGCCCCCGAGCCCCCTGGAGCTCTGCAGCTGGTGGCTCTGGGTGGGTGCCTGTGCTTCCACTGCCACTTGGATCACACACCCCGTGTCCAGAGCAACCAAATATATCAACCCAGCCATATAAATCTGACCACGAAATCAAGGCCATGAATTCTCTGCTTAAAAATCAATTCTCATTTGTGCCTTGGAGCCTGGAAGCTGCACTGACTTCCTCCTCTCAGAGTAGCTGGCACTTAGCACTTGCTTTTTGCTTCTTAAAACCAAAGTTCTACCATTTTTTTGTTAAATCCACATTTAATCTTGCATTTGTGTGCACCAGGGAATAAGAGAAAGGTTTTATTTCTTGCAATATTTATGAATGGCATAATTTCAGGCCATCTGTATTAAACTAAAGTTCTGAGCAGAAAATAATATTAAACAAGACAAGTGTGTATATTTGTTTCATAAATCCATAAAACCTGATTAACAATGATGCTCCTAATGCTGGGTTGATCATTAGAAGACTTCCTGTGTCTGGACCAGGGTGCTGCACTGGAGGCTTTGATGCATTAGGACAGAGCCCTGCAAAGCTCTGGAAACTGAAGTTTGTGGTGCAGCAGGGTATGATTTAACCAAGGCTTTGCTTTTGGGGTTTCAATTATTTTTATTTCTTTTTCTTTCTCTGTGAATCTCAGAGCTGATTAACGATACAAGAGATGGAAAGGTTGCTGTATTCTGCCAGAGCAGCTGCTGGCTCCCAAAGCAAGGCTGATGCTTTGTGATGCCCCTTCAGGTTTTCCTGCTGGAACTGGGGCTGGTCTGTCCCACTGCTGCCCGGGACTGGTTTCCAGCAGGCATCTCCCTTCCCCTGCCACGAGGCTGGCCTGCCCTGGGCTGCATTTCCCTACGTGCCAGCAGCTGGCAACCCACTGGGCAGTGGGACAGCCAGAGAATGGAGTTTCCCATATCCTTTGGTGGCAGAGTTCCAAAGTAAAGCCTGAAGAGCAAAGGGCAGATTAGGACATTTTCCTGGGTACTGTTAATGAACTGTCGGCCCCCTTTGGGCCTCCTCTCAGTGCCCAGTGCTGGAATTTATTCCCAGGTCAGGTTTGTCAGTCTGGAGGGCAGACTGCGAGCTCCCAGAGCCTGTGTGACAGAAGGTGGTGATGGTGATGTTCTGCCTGTTACCAAAACCTCACCTCCAGAGCCCCCAGAGCTCTCGCTGCTGGTGCTGGAGCCACTGAAACCTGAGTGGTGCTGGGCAAGAGCCAGGGGTGAAAGAACACTCCTGGGGGGCTGCAAGTAGTGGCTGCTCAGAGAAAGAAGGAATATTTTTGCTAAGAAAAAGAAGAGGATCTCAGGAAATTCATATGCAGCTCAGTGACACAGCAACTCCCTTGCAGTGAGATGCTCCATATGACTCCTCCACAAGGGCTGATAGGGAAAATCTTCTGCTGAAAAAATTAGCCTGAAGGTGAAAACTTCAAAGGGGCTGAACTCTGAATCCAGCAAGAGCCTTATGCACGTGGTGGAGCTGAGAGGAGCAAGGGTTGATAAAGCACTTCAAAACCCTGCCAAGCCTGTGATCAGGCTCCTCCCGCCGGGCTGCGGCCAGCCCTGGGCACCAGTGGGGACCAAAGGCTGAAATCCCCCAAAGGAAGGGAGAGAAAGGGGAGGTGGGAGCAGAGCAGAGTGCCCGGGGCAGGCCGGCGCTGGGCAGGTGAAGGGAACACCTGGGAGCAGCCTGAGGCGCCCCAGTGAGGAGGGTTTGGGCACAAAGTACCAGAGCTCGTGGCCCCCCGAGCCCATTTCACCCGTGCTGGGGACTCCTGAAGGGAAAGGTCACCCTGCTGAGCCCCAGAGCTGCAGCTGGGTGACATCAAAGGGAGCAGGGCAGCAGCTGCTCCCAGATCCTCTGGGAACTGGGCCACCCCTGCTGGGGTGGCTCCCCTGAGCCCCCTGCCTGGAGCCCCTGGCCGGACCTGCTGCTCTGGCAGGCAGCTGGAGGGCGTGGGGGGACTGTCCCCTGCCCAGCCCCTGCCCTGTCACCAGGGCACAGCGGTGACACCAGGGCACAGCAGTGACACCAGGACACAGCAGTGACACACCAGGGCACAGCAGTGACACCAGGGCACAGCAGTGACACACCAGGGCACAGCAGTGACACACCAGGGCACAGCAGTGACACCAGGGCACAGCAGTGACACCAGGGCACAGTGGTGACACCCCGGGGCACAGTGGTGACACCCCAGGGCACAGTGGTGACACCAGGGCACAGCAGTGACACCAGGGCACAGCAGTGACACACTGGGGCACAGCAGTGACACACCAGGGCACAGCAGTGACACCCCGGGGCACAGCAGTGACACACCAGGGCACAGCAGTGACACCCCACAGCCTGCAGGTCGCCGCTGCTTTCCAGTCTTCTCCCCCCTGGAGAAATGCCATTCCTGTATTGCTGGCACATGGAAGAAATAGGAGTTTTCTTGCTGCAAGCCACAGAAAGCAGGCTTCATTCAGTTCCTGAATAATTTAGAATACAAGCCTTTGATTAATTTCATGAGAAAAAGGAAACAAAGTTAGCTATAACTATAGGCCATTCAAAGTATGGATTGCCAGAAAAATGTGCAAAGCGCTGTCATGAGAGGATTAATTACACAGATTAAATATTTTATAAGTTAAATAATGTGTATTTTTTGGAGACAAAATGGAATGTCATTTTTTCCCCCAAGACAGGGAAAGTAACTGTATTCACTTCCATTTAGCCCACAGAGCAACACAGACTCCAATGACAGAGGAGGATGGATCAGGGCTGTAATTCCCAGCTGGCACCAAAATCTATATTCTGAGCAGCATTTTATCATCTCCCCGAGAGCCAGCTCTGAGCTTTCCAGTCCCTGTCACTTGTGAGGTTCTTCTGGGGGGAGAAGAAAAGGGTCCTGGCAATTGTTATTCTCACTATTATAGTCTCCCAAATGTGGAAGGAAAATGGACTGTGCAGAGTGATTTTAATTATTGTGTTATTGTCCTGGAGGATAATGGCAGAGCCTTTCAAACTGTCTTCCTTTTTCCTTTGCAGAAAAGAAGACCTGAAGCCGATTTCTGCCTCTGAGCTGTCCAGAAGGCTGAACCCAGAGGAGTTTGCTGCACGGCACGCAGGGCACGTCCAGCTGCTGTCCCGGGGGAGTCACTGCCAGAGAAATGGGTGCAGGGCAGGCTCTCCAGCCTGCACACAGCTTTGCCCTGTGATTCCCTGGTTCTATGACTCCATCCCAACAGGAGCATCAATCTTTGTGCTCGTTTTTATTGCTTGACTCAAGTCCAGAACATCTGACAGCTATTGCATTTTCTTCCTATTGAAATTGTTTTATTTCCTAAAAGTTGAAGATGAACAGACCCTCCCCCCATGAATGTATAATCTTCTCCACTGGGAGCTGATGTGCATCTCAACGAAGGCGTGCAGGAGATCACCCTTGTGAGGCAAAAGAGGGATGGAGCCCAGTAATGAGCCCGAGCCAACGCTGTGCTCACCGTGACACCCTTGGCTCTCATCTGTAGCAATTAAATTGTCTGCTTTGCACCGAGCAACGAGAGCTGCTGAGGAAAGGTGATGCGGTCGGAGATACTACTGTGAGCCTTTCATCTTTAAGTGTTTCTTCTGAATTTTGAAAAATAGATTATGCTGATGCTGTCTAAGTGCTGAAACAGAAGGTGGGTCTTGGCTTCATGCGAGGGAGTAGCATAATGATTAATTTGTTTTCAATGTGATGCCCTGGAACTTCTGATGATGCGACTCACAATGTAACTCCATAAGGGCTTCCATAAGGTTTAGATTGGATATCAGGGAAAGTTTCTTCCCTGAAAGGGTGGTCAGGCATGGAACAGGCTGCCCAGGGAGGTGGTGGAGTCACCACCCCTGGAAGTGTTCAGAAGGAGAGCAGATGTGGCACCAGGGGACGTGGGTTATGGGGAATGCAGCACTGCAGGTCTAAAGGTTGGACTCAGAGATCTTCTGCTGCCTTGATCATTCCATGATTCTGTTACTGGGCAGATTCAGGGAGCACAATTAGTGGGAAGCCTTCTCAGATAGAAATAACTCCCTGCTCTTATCTGCATTTTGACTCAGTGATTTTCCTGTCCTGTTCTGGCCCTGGGGGAGGTTCTGCCCACCCTGGGCTCTGGCAGCTTGTGCCAGCTCCTCCTTGAGCCCTGTAAGCTCCTCCACCACCTTGCCTCATTCCAAATTCCACTGCAGTCCTCCTTTAATCTCCTGCAAAGCCTTTCCCTGGTGAGCCCTCTCCTCTCGCAGCACTCGGGCTGCTCCAGAACATCCTTTGGCAAAGGCACTAAAGCAGAGTGTGGGAAGATGGAGCTGAGATGGAGCAGAAAATCCTCCAGCCCTCCTCTGCCTGGGTGTTATTCATCCCTGGCATGAGCCAAGCCTGCTCTGCCTGATGCTGCCTGCTGCAGGGAGCAGGACCCCAGGGAAGGGCCACCCCATACGTGTGCACGGCTCCTCCTGCAGTCATTTCTCATCCTTGTCCCATTTGTGCCACTCTTTCCTTGAGAAAAGGGAGTTTTGAGGCAAGTTGCCTTGGAAAATTACTATTACGTTATGGATTGGGTAAAAAGGAACTGTTTTACTAAAGCTTAGAATCTTGCATGTTTCTTTTCCTTACAAATATCCTATTACATGCTCAGAGACCACCCACACGCTTTACTGCTTTTACATTTGCCCAGCAATCTTTCATGCCAGTTGACTTTTCATTTCCAAATCCCTTTCTGCATTAAACACAGACCCACACACTCCGACCCATTTTGCTTTGAAATAAATCATCAGTCTGTGCCAGAAATGACTCGGGGTGTTCTTCGGAATTTGTAAACAGCACTAAAGTCTTGTGGGAAGTGTCACAAAGTGTTGCTCTGAATTGATTAAGTAGTTTCTCATCTTAAAAGTCTGTATTCCTGTACACAGCCTGACAATGTTTCTACCTGTAATGGCATTTGATGGGTGGGTGGATTTTGGGGCTCCAGGAAAACCCCACAGATCCAGAAGGGGAAGGAGCTTTGAGGCTGTGCAGGCTGATTTGATAAATGGACAAAGAATCCATTTTGCAGCTTACTATTAACATTTCACTTGATAAAAGAGAGGGAAAAAATGCAATTTCTTTGGCCATGGTCAGGATTTGCTGGGTGTTGCCTACTCAGAGGATAGCCCTGGCTCAGAAGCCAAAGCAGCCACAAGCAAATCCCAAAGGAATCCCCAGAACCCCTCCAGGTTCTCCATAAGGCCATGGGGGATAGAGCCACCTTCCCCTGCAAAGGGCAGGGGGTGACCCAGCCCGTGCTGCTGTGGTCCCCCCAGCTGGGATCAGCTCAGGGGGGTCCCACCGTGCTGACCCACAGGGTGATGTGGGTGAGCCACCTGCTCTACATCTCGAGGCTGAGGCCAAAGGGGATGTAAATTTGGGAGGAGATTTCCTGCTGATCCATGCAACCTCTCCCCTGGCTGTGCAGGGGACCAGTCCTTTGTCTGAGCCATTTCCCAGTGCTGTGAAATGAATCGTGGCTGGCAGCAGACAGCGAGCCACCCCTGAGGAGGAGGCTGGGTAGGTTTTAGCACTTTTCCCCTGACCTCTAGCCCGACAGTCTTGTTTGCCCAGGACACCAGCTGGAATCCAGCCTCTGCTATAACTAGCAGCAGAACCAGAGATGCAGAGATTTTGTGGCCACACCAGGCAGTTTCCATCCAGCTTCCTACTCTAATTCGAGTGCTGCCTTGCACCAGCTGCTTAGAGGGTGTAAGAAATACCAAGCAGGCAATTCCAGCATCAAAAAGATGTATTGCCAGTTGAAGCATGTTGGACATAAAAGCAGAACAGCTTTTAATTAAATTTTTTTCCACCAGCCATGGAGGGCCTAAACAAGGAACAGGAGTGTTTTACAGGAGTAAAAACTCTCAGCACTTCACTGTAGCAAGAGAAAAGCAGCTTTGAAATCAAGAGGAGAAGATGCTGATGGAGAGCAGGCTGTGCCTGGGGAGTAGTGTGTGGGATGGCACGTGTTCCATGTGGCTATTTGTCAGGATTTTCCTGACACATCTGCAGAAACCTTTCCCTGAGCCTTGTGGCCATCAGCTACAAATTTTCTTCCACCCAGTATCACGGAGGGATGGAGAAAGTCCAGGCAGACCAGCCCCACTCACTTAATTTTCATTTGCCCTACATTTGTGCAAATACCAAGAGAGATGGCTCAGGCCTCAAGGGATCTTTGGGCAGTTTTGTGCCGTGACAGCTGCTTGGCTGTAGCTTGGACAGAGATGGGGCTGGGAGGAATCACCCACCCGGTGATTCGTGGGCCAGGGCAGCCGAGCCCCACAGAGCATCCCAGGCATGCTGTGACTGCTGTGGCGGGGTCCTGCAGTGCTGCCACACGGGCAGATTGCTGGGACAGCTCTCAGGGCCTGCCCGAGGTCCGAGTGCTTGTGGAGTTCTGCTCCTGCCTTTGCCGTGGGGCTGCTCTCCCTCTGCCCAGGCAAGGCTTTCCCTGGCTGCGACCTTGCCAGCCCAGGCAGACGGGACCAGACCCATTTTCCCTTTGTCCCTCTCAAATCTGACCCATTCTGGTCGTGCTTATTCTGAGCAGTGTTTGGGGAGAAACCTCTTGTGGGAGCTGCACTATTCCGGGGGCACATTGCAAGTACAGCGAGTTCCTTCAAGAGCATGTTAAGTGTAAATATATAATGTGGCTGCTCGGAACGATCCTCCAGAGAAAACCTGCATAAATGCATATTGTACAGAGTGTGGGAATGATAAAGGAGGTGTTAAATACTGCCCTGAGGGCTTCCAAGCTGGCTGCGAGGAACGAAGAGGACTTTGCTCCACGCACCGGGGGCCAGTGGCCGGGAGCTGCGGGGCAGGAGGGGAGGGGGCAGCGGGCTGTGACCAGGGGTAGAGCTGCCCCTGCCCGGGACGGAGCTGTTGCCCGCAGAGGTCATTGCCGGCGCCGCGCTACAGCGGCACCGGGGCTCTGAGATCAGCGCGGGCTCCGCGGAGCTGAGCCCCGGCAGGCAGGATGGTCCCAGCCCGGCTGGGCTGCGCTCTGCCGCCCGGGGAGGCCGGGGGCAGCCGGGGGCAGCCGGGGGGAGCCGGGCTGGGCCTGTGCCACGCTCTGGGAGCGCCGCCGGGGCGGCAGCGCAGGATTCCAGCCTCCCTGGATGTGCCCGATGTGCCGAGCCCAGCAGGAGCCGCGATCCCCGGCAGGCTCCGACCTCGGGCCCGGGGCTGCGGGGGCTCGGCATTCACAGGCCTTTGGCTACCGAACCGCGGCTGTTGGGCCAGCCGGCAGCTGCGCCTGGGAGAGCAACCAGGCGCCAGCCCCATCCCTGTCGCCTTGGCTGCTGCGAGGGCGGACCAGCAGAGGCATCCCCTGGCTGCGCCTGCCTGGAGCGCGGAAAGCAGAACTGGAATACCTGGGGATTGTCGGAGGCGCCACATCCAGTGTCTGAGCAGGAAAGGAATCAGAGCAGAGGGGCCTCTCTGCTCTCTTGGACATAATGACAGTGACTTGGCTGGCTCCTGTCACTGCTGATGCACTTCCAGATGCAAACAGCGTTTCTGGGCCTGCTGTGGGTACACGGAGACAGGTCGGGAGTACATTAAATGAGCTCGTCCTCCACGTGTGTGATTCCCAGCTGATCAATTACCTGCCAGTGAGCTGAGCATTATTTGTGAGCTCCTCCATGGCCCAAGCCCAAGATCCTGCAACAGATCAAGTTCAAAGTCAAGCCAAGCACTTTCCTCGCAGCACCACGCGGGGGCTGTGCCAGCCCCAGGCGTCCCCTCCTTGCAGCAGTGGCAGTGACAGTGTGGGGAGGAACAAGAGGACATGGTTGTGCTGGGAGCAGGTCCCAGTCCTGAGGGATGAGTCTGTTCACTTCCCAGAACTCCTGGCCCCATACTGGCTTTGTTCATACGGAGTTTTCTTCTCTGTTAGGGCATCAATTACTGCTGTAAGTCAGCATTCATCCAGCCCAAATTGTTCTACACTGAGCAGAATCTTTAAACAAATAGAAATGAGAAGGGTTTCAAGCTTCTGGGTCTGTGCAGAGAAATCCATTTCCTTGTGACACTGCCATCTGGGCAGCTCTCCTGCCTTCCTTGAGCCGCCGGCCCAGGGAATTCTTGCACTCAAATTAATTGACATTCTGTCTCCCAGTTTTCTGTCTGCTCCCAAGATAAGCTTAATAATGCCAGAGCTGCCTGACACAGAGTTCATTCTCAAATCTTTTTGGTTTGTATCAATTTATCTCCTCTTGGCAAAGGCAGCCAGTGGTTCTGCGAGCCAGGGAAAGGCTGCCATCCTTCCCCGTGTCCCCTCGGGACCCGGCTGCGGTGCCCGTGTGCCCGGCCCCGTCCTGCCGGCCCCGCTGGCTCCGAGGCGCGGACACGCAGCCCGGCTCCTCCCGGGCAGCAGCTCTGTGCCGCCGCCCTCCGGGGGCAGCTGCTTCTGGACGGCAGTAAAGCAGCTGCCGAATATTCTCCAAAAGTGTGGAAATGTCCACATTCCCCAGGTGTCCCTCTGGCTGCTGCCTGTTATTGCAAAGAGGTTTAATTGGAAAACTCTTGTGCACCCAGGGCTGGTGATGATGTGTCTGGGGTCAAAGGCTGAATGCAGAAAGCAAAACAGGATAAACACAGCTGCCTCCCGACAGCTGCTGTGGCACTATGGGATGCTGATATTAAACTCATATTAAATTCAAACCAGCTCAGCAGTGTGCAGTGTGCTTGCTGCAACCATAACTCCTGATATTTATGTTGTGGCAGTGAAGCAGAGGACACAGTCAGGAGCTCCAGGGCTTCAGGAACTGGATCCACAAGGAAAATACTCTGCCTCATTATAAAGCAGTGGATGTTGAGCCCAAAATTCCATTTCACATGTCCAGTGTTGTTGCTGAATAATTTTATCCCTAAAAATCAGTTTTTCTCTTCCACCTCACATTGCCTCCCAGTAGCATCATTTTAATGATAATTTATGTGTTGTTCTAACAACGGAGCAGTAACTGGAAAAAAACACCAACCTGGGGATCCGTGTTAGGGGTGGCAGGGTTTGATGAAGTCCCTTTTGGCCTGTGCCATTAAGGCTGGGGTTTGTGCCCTTGCTGGCAGCCGTGTGTTACTGGTTTAGCACCCTTGGCCCCGGGGCAGGTGTTGGTAAAACCAAGCTGCTGGGAAAGCCCGGCCCTCGGCGGAGATCCTGGGATCTCTGATCCACAGGCAAGCCTGGGGAGGACAGAGCCTGAGCCTGACTCGCTGCAGTGCCACGTCCAACTGCCAGCAACAGAGGGAGTTACAGCAGAGCTGCTCGGGTGTCTCTGGGACATGTACTTTACGAAAATCGATTGCAAGGAAAAGAGGGAATGGCTGGGGGCTGCTTCAGCCCTCCCAGCTCCAACGGCTCCTCGGCTGCCAGCGTGGTGGAGGGGGAGGCAGCTCCTGCATCCCGAGCACAACCTCTGGAGCTCCCAGGCAGGAGATCGCTCATCCCCTCAGAAAGGCAATTTGTATTTGGGCACTGGCAAAGAATTACAGAGAGCAAGGAGGAAAGTGAGGAGAGGGCCCGCGGCTGCCATGGCAGAGACTGTTAGAACAAGCTCCCCGTGACAGTGATGATCAATCCCAATTTTTAGCTTCCCAATTTCTGAGTAAAGTGTTAGCAAAGATTTTTATTGCAATTACAAGCTATTACCATACATGATTTTAAAAGGGGAAGCTGAGGCACGTGAGTGGGAGGGACTCTGCAGGGATGCTTGCTCAGCTGCAAAGTCCACCTGGGGACATGGCTTAAAGGTGGACTGGGAAGTGTGGGGTTAATGGCTGGACCCCATGGTCTTTAAGGTCTTTTCCAACCTAAAACATTCTATAATCTATTAATCTATAATCTATATGATCTATTTGATCATTATGATGGCACAAGGAGTGGCTTTGAACTGAAAGAAAATATTAACTGGGTTAATCTGCTTTCTCTTATTTCTGAACTTGTTACATTTTTATAGCTGGGCTTGCGTTGGATCTGTTTATGTTCTTCTTAATCAGATCTCACTTTATCTCAGCATTTTCTACCCACAGCCAAAACGAGAGTGTTCTGGCTGGTGCTGTCCCAGGCAGTTTGGCTGCAGCAGAGAGACACCAGCAGGATAAAAGGGGCTGCTCACAACAAAATCCATGGCATGGAAAAGGAAGGATAAATTCCAAAGCACCAAACCCCCTGTACTCATGAAACTTGTTTTTCTATTTGCTTCTCTTTTGTTTTACCAAGGGAAATTTATGAGATGTCAGAGCTTGTTAATGTTGTTGATGCTGGAGAAGCAACAAAGCACCCTGGGCTGAAAGGCTCCAAAACAATAAAAATAACCAAGCGAAGGAGGTGGTTGCCCAAGGCCAAACTCATTAGCTCCAGCCACTCCTCTGCTGGGGCCGGCGGGGCAGCGCTGGGCTCTGGCCCCGGGGTGGCCTGGGCGTGGGGAAATGGTGCAGCAGAGCCCACGTGGGAGGGGGCACCTGTTCCAGAGTGGAGCTGCAAAGGAGAGCAAGAGGGAGAAAGAGCACATGCCAGGCTGAGAGCCGTGATGGGAGTTCTGTAAATAATTCAAGTCGCTCTCAACATGAAAAATAACGTTGGTAGCTCTCCTTGGTTTGAGGAGGACAGCAGCAGGAGCTGCTCCTTTTGGCCGATTTTTTCCATCTGATCCAGGCTGGAGGATGCAGCCACCTCCTGCAGACCTGTCCTGGAAGGGCAGTGAGGTGCTGAGGGGTCCGTGGTACCTCCAGGCTGGCCAGTGGCTCTTCTAAACCACGGGACAGTGACCCCCCTGTACCCCAAGGAGGGGATGTGACACCCCACTGCTCACAGGACAGGCTGGTGACACCCTGGTGCCCCAGAGCTCAGGACAGTGACACTCTGGTACCCCAGAGCTCAGGACAGTGACACCCTGGTGCCCAAAGCTCAGGACAGTGACACCCTGGTATCCCAAAGCTCAGGACAGTGACACCCTGGTGCCCAAAGCTCAGGACAGTGACACCCTGATGCCCAGAGCTCAGGACAGTGACACCCTGGTGCCCAGAGCTCAGGACAGTGACTGTCCCTTTCCTCCGGGGGAGGGGGGAAGTTTAACACAGTGAGCTCCTGTAACTCCCCAGCTCACACCAGGAGGGGAAGGTTTTCCTCAGAGCTGATGAGAAGTATTGATCTAGGGATAATTAAAAGCCTCACATTAAAGAAGTCCAGCCTGCATAATTAAAAGCCTTGCACTAAGAAAGTCCAGCCTGCAGCGATGAGAATAAGCCGGGCTGCTTGGAGGAAAGCTGTGGAAAAAGCACCCGTGAGACACGAGATGTCAAATTACTCCTTGCCATTAAATTACCTGATTAATTTAGCCACTGTTTTGTGTGTGGCTGAGCCCCATTTCTGTGGATACATTCATTATTCATCAAGACTGACCTGAATGTCTGAAGCAAACGTTTTTGTCCTGCGTGTTCCTTGGTGCTGTGGGGTTCTCTGAGCTGCTGTGCAGCCCAGGTCCCTGCAGGAGCCCACAGCACACAGATGGTGCCTCCAGGCTGGAAATGCCTGCAGGACCTGATCAGCTCTCCTCTGCAGGGCTACAAGGACTGTGCCTGAACTGCCTGTAATTAATTGCACAGTGGGCTATTAATAGGCAAATGAAGAAACCAGACAAAGAGGCGCTTGCAAGATAATCAATTTTCTTTTCAGTGCCTTTCAGTTCTTCTGTTGGTGTGTTATGACAGACTGTGTTAGACACAGCAACTATAGGGTGATGGTCTGCAGAAGACAGATATTTTCATATATTCATTGTTACATTATGGCCACAGCCCTTGAAAATGCAAAGTTATGGGTTTGGGGTATAGGCTTCATTCCAATCACTTATTTTTAAACAAAACTTGAAATACTGCAGCCAGCAAAGTCTTTTGCATAAAGTATACAAAGTTTCTGTTCTATTTATTTAGCTGTGATTACTCAAAACATCATCATTCTTTAAGTGCATATATTTGTCTATGTTTTGAGGGGGAAAATGTGAATAAAGCTAATTATTGTTGTGCTTCATTAAAGCATATTTCCAGCTCTGGTTATTTATCAACAAAGCTTCCCTGGTTATAAATTACTGTATCTCCATGCCGCAGGTTCCTGGTGAGCCGTGCGGGAGCTGAATCAGTCCAGCCCTGGATGTGGCAGCACTGGCAGGTCCCCAGCCCTGGGAAGGGTCTGGGAGAGCTGCTCTACCTGTGGCAGGGAACACGAGCCTCCCGCAGCCCTTGGGGCAGGTAAGTGGATTTTTGCAGTGATGGCTACAGGAAAGCCATGGCAAAGGTGCTGGGGTGGGGGTTTCTATGCATTCTGAAAGCTTTTCTCCCAGTGGTACCATCACCCTGCTGAGGAGACAGGCACACCTCACCGAGACAAGGATTTGCCACCCCACAGCCTCTGCAGTCTGGGGACTGACTCATACTGGAAATTGTCCCCCAAACCCGACCTCTCCCTCCAGGGAGAGTGTTGACATTTAAACTCTTTGCACCTCTGTCTTTGAACAAAAGTATTTTGTACATTTCTCTGGATAAAAGAGGCTCACGGGGTTATTTTGGGAACAGTTTTGCAAGCTGGTTTCAAATTCAGCAGTGCACTAAAGGGCTGTGAGCCATGACTTTGCCTCGAGCCTGAATTAAATACATTTCTAGTTCACAAATACAAGGCAAGTGCATGTCCTGGTGTCACTCAGGGGTGACAGTAAGCACCGCCACGGCCCCGGGGCGTCCCATCCTCCCACAGGACACTGCCAGCAGACAAAGGCACTGCTCGTGTCGTTAACGCTGAAACTCGTCCCCAAACCGTTCGCTGTGGTACTTTCAGTGCCACATCCATGCCAGTTTGGTTCCTGTCCCGTCTTCACTGGAGCAGCTCTGTGCTGCAGAGCCGGGGCTGTTTAAAGGGGAATTGGGCTGCGGGAGCTGAGACCCCTTAGGCACTGGAAGGGACTCTAAGGTCTCCCTTCTCTTCTCCAGACTGAACAGCAGGTTCTTGTCCAAGCAGCTCCATTAAGGCACGCCCTTGCCCAGAGGTGGCCCAGGGAAGGACATCCCCGAGTGTCCGGGCTCAGGGTGGTCTCCAAGGCTGTCCCGGCCTCTCCAGCAGGGCAGGCCCTCGCATCCGGCAGAGAGGATTAAATCTGTGCCTGGGGCTGGGCCGGGGAGCCTGGGGGAGCTCTGCTCCTCAGAGCCCGGCGCTGCGGGCCGGCGGTGCCGGGGGAAGGCACCACGCCTCGGGCCGAGGAGCGGGGAGGTCCATGCGGCTGGAAAAAGGACTGCACAGTCGGGTGAGAGGTGTGAGCTCCTTCCTAGGAATTGGCCGTGGGGAGTGAAAAGCCCCGGCAGAGCTGAGCTGTGCCCTGCGGCCGCGATCCCGCTCCCCGCCGCTCTCCGCAGCCGCCGGCACCGCTGCAGCTGCGCCAGATGTTCCTCAGAGGAACCCGCCCTGCTCCCTCCTGCTGCGCGCTTGGGCGCTGCCAAGGCTCAGTGACAGATTGTCTCTCACCCTGGAACTTCCCTCCGGAGAGCTCTGCTCTGCTCCCTGGAGCCTCCTTGGTGCAAGTGGAGCTTCCGCAAGTGGAAGCACAGCGCGGGGAGCGCCAGGGACAGGCAGTAACCGAGTGGAACACCCCAAGAGGGACACTGAAGGCATGAGGATGTCAAGTTTTCCCAAAAATCTGTCTCCTGCACTGTCATTGAAGGGGTTTTTGCCAGAAATGGGGAACAATGGTCAGTTCTCAGCCCACAGCACCCTGATGAACAGCAGCCTGCCAGGGCTCCTCCCTGCCCCTTGTGCCTCCGTGAGTTCAGCAGCTTTTCTTTGCAAGGTCAGAAATGAAGGGTTAGGGGGTGCTGCGGCCGGGGGCAGCCGCAGCGAGGCCCGGTGCCCCGTGCCGATGGCATGCAGGGGGGGCAGGGGGGGACTGCGGGGCTGGGGCGGCTC
>VZSE01000651.1:0-21802 GCA_013398275.1 Promerops cafer | reverse complement strand
TCGGGCAGCCCCCGGTGCCGCAGCGTGGGCCCTGCTCCTCTCGCAGCCCCGCGGCATCTGTCACGCTCGTCGCGGCTGCGCTCGTGCCGCTGCTCGGGCTCGGCGTGCGCGGGCACGGAGCGGCTCCCGCCGCGCCCGGGCGGCGCCTCCCCTGCCCGGGTATCGGCATTTTGCACCCGGCTGCTCTCCCTGGGACTGTTTTGCTCTCTCGGCTCACCAAAGTCAGCGACACAAATCTGATTTTTCAGGCTTTCTGCTTTGTTGAGATACTCCTTGAGTAAATGCTTCCCATCAGCTCTCCCTCAAATCCATCACTGGAAGGTTTATTACTAACAGTGCTTGGCTGGGGTCCAGCAGCCTGGCAGGGCCCTGTCACTCATGGCAAAACCTTCCACTGTCCCAGGGACACCTCCCACTGTCCCAGGCTGCCCCAAGCCCTTGTCCAGCCTGGCCTTGGGCACTGCCAGGGGTCCAGGGGCAGCCACAGCTGCTCTGGGCACCTGTGCCAGGGCCTCCCACCCTCCCAGGGAAGATACCTAACACTCATCCTCTTTTGCTCCCAAAACTTCTCCCAGCAGAAATGTCAAGAGGACATGCAAGCTTCTCCAGCAGACACTTGCTCCTACAGCAGCTGTACATCCTGTGCACCTCTGTGTGGCCAGCCGACCATTGTAGCTTGAAATCAAAATTAATTAAACCTTGTTTACCATTTGGAATTAGTGAGCTAATGAATATCATACCTCTGAGGCATCCATCTTGGTCAAATATATTGTGCCTCACAGCTGTTGTTTTCATCTAGATTAGGTTTGCTCCAGGTTTTATGAAGATGTCTACGAAGTAATAAACCCTGCGCTTATTGGACTTAAAAAAAAATTATAGAATTTTTATTAGCTTCCAAGGAATTAGGTTTTCTAGTTTTTGCCTGGCAATAGAAGTTGATATGTTCTCTATCTGCCTGATCGAGTACTTGGGTGCTGGCTATTACTTAAATCTAAGGACTTTTTAAAAGACAGCAGGGTTGTCTCCTGTGAGCAGACACGCTGGGTTTGTGGAATTACACACTGATTACTCTGTTATAAATGCGGTCACACCTCTGCTATTAAATTTTACCTGCATAAACAATTCCAATATGTAGAAATGCTGCTCTACAGTTATTTATACCCACTTTATTAAGGTTATTTTTTCAGCAATTGTGGTGCTTTTACAGCAGCCATGGCCCATTTCGTACCAAGTGACAGAAAATGCAGTGTGTCCCGGGCAAGCACCACTTGCAGCCCTCTCCCTCTGGCCAGCTGGATGTCCCTGCTGCTGCGGGTGATGTCAGGGAGCACACAGACAGCAGACAGCAGCAGTGTGTCCTCCCAGGCATCCTGCAGGCACGGCTCCTCCCCTGCAGCTTTGCTGCCCAGCCTGTGCTCCTGGCCAGGAGGCAAGGCAGCCGCCTCGCTGCCACACGGGAGCCTTGCTTGTGGCTTGTGGCTTGCTGCTTGTGGCTTGTGGCTTGCTGCTTGCTCTGCAGTGAAGTCCTGGCGTTAGGTGCATCTCAGGACTCTGCAGGGATGGGTCTGTGCCCCTGGGACAGCCCTGGCAGGAGCAGCCCCGTTACAGAAATTTCCAGCACCTAACAGGGCTCCAGGGGAGCTGGGGAGGGGCTTCTTGCCAGGGCCTGGAGTGGCAGACAAGGGGGAATGGCTTAACCTGAAAGAGAGTAGGTTTAGATCAGATATTGGGAAGAAATTCCTCCCTGTGAGAGTGCTGAGGGTGCCCAGTGAAACTGGGGCAGTCCCTGGATCCCTGGAAGTGTCCAGGTCCAGGTTGGACGGGGCTTGGAGCGACCTGGGGTAGTGGAAGGTGTCCCTGCCATGGCAGGGGTGGGAATGAGATGAGCTTTAAGGTCCTTTCCAACAAAATCCATTCCAAGCTTCTGTGGTGCCAGGAGCAGGGGCAACGCCCCGGCACAGGGCTGCATGGACACTGTCCCTCGGGGCTGGGCGTCCATCAGGGCCGGGGGAGCCCTGATCCACCCCTGGGGAGAGGCGGGGCCCTGCAGGGGCCAAGCCTCACCTCGCATGAGGCACCCGCTGTGCCAAAGCAGCCTCCTCCCGAGGGGAAGGTGGGAAGCCAAGAGGTGGAAAACCACAAGCTGTAATCCTGACAAAGCACCTGGGTCAGAGTAATGGGGATTAAAGTGGGCTCCCCTCACTGACATATTGCCCGTCAGAGCAGGGGTATTTATATCCCAAATGAGCACCCACTTCAGGCAGGTTCCGATGAGTAATACGGCTGTCAGCCCTGCAGAGGGGCAGCGCCTTGCACAGAGATCCGCTCCTAAATAAGTGGTCCCTCAGCAGATAAAAGCCAGACCGAGGGCCCGGTGGCAGCCTCCGTGTTGCCTAGCACTTGTTGCCACGCTACGGAGAGGCAGGAGCCGCAGGCCATCGGCCATCATCCCGCTGGGCTGCGGCGCTCCGGCATCGCAACAGGAAAAACGCCTGGGTGGGGAGCAAATGAGCTGGTTTCAGTACACGGAGGAAGCCGAAGCGAGAAGTGCACACAAAAATTCTGTTCTGGTGCTTCCCAGACCCGGCATGAGCAGAAGGGGAGGGGAGAGAGGAGCGAGCCGTGCCAGGGACGTGCTTAACCGTGGATGTGACCTTGCCGCTGCTTGTCTTTGCCTTTGAGCTGCCCGACACATCAGGCACTTATCTCTGCTCATTGCTTATTTATGGCTCCGTGTGAGCTGCGGGGCCGGGCCGGGCCCAGCCCGGTGCCCGCGCTGAGCTCCCACGTGCGGGCGGGGCGGGAGGGGAGCGGGAGCAGTGAAGGGCACCGGAAGGGCCCTGCTGGGGACCTGCGGCTCCGGCAGCGAATGTTAGCCAGCCGCCTGCTCGAGCCAGCTGAACTGCCGTCCTCTCGTGCCTCTGGGGCCGACTTGACACGCTGGCAGCGGTCGGCGCTCGGAGCCCGTGCCCGGCCAGCTGGGGACCGGCTCCTCCCAAGGGCGCTTTGCCCTCGGGGCTCCCGGGGCTCGGCTGCGCTGCCCTCGGTGCTCCCGGGTCCCTCGGCTGGGCTGCCCTCGGGGCTCCCGGGGCCCCGGGGCTCGGCTGCGCTGCCCTCGGGGCTCCCGGGTCCCTCGGCTGGGCTGCCCTCGGGGCTCCCGGGGCCCCGGGGCTCGGCTGCGGGCCTGCGGCCGGAGGATGCTCCCGGGGCCCCGCCGCGGGGACGGGCGGCGGTGCCGCGGTTTCCTGCACGAAACCGGCCTCGTTCTCCCCAAATTCCCGCGGAAGGGCAGCACGAGCGAGTGCCGCAGAAACGCTTTCTGCTGCCCGGGCTGGCTGCGGCCGGGGGCGCCCGGGGCGCTCTGAGCCCTCCCTCGGCGGGCGCGGCTCGGGCAGGTCGGGCTCCGGTCGCCGCTTTGGGCTGGCGCTGCCGGCCCTGCCCGGTGTTTGCTCCGAGCTTGGCTGCTCGAAAGCCCATTTCCCACAGGAATTGCCCCTCTGGTGCTCTGGGGCGGTTCGGGGTTTTAGCGCAGAATCCCAGAAGGGTCCGGGTCGGAGGGGACCCTAAAGCTCGGCGCTGCTGTGGGCAGGGACACCCCCACTGTCCCGGGGGCCCTCCCGATGAGCCATTTATCCCACAGCCTGCGGGAAAGCCACGAGAAAACAAACTTTCATTTAAACACTAAAGCTTCACTTTTACGATCATTATCATTTTCAACTCCCTTACCTGTTCCTGCATTCATTTCCATCCAGGAGAACGAGGGTCACATTTGCAGGAAGTGATTTAATTACAGGAACTTTTGCAAAGCAAGGAGTCTTTTTTCCTTTAATCCAGAGTGTTAGCAATTCCCCACATACTTATGTTCATTTTAAGAATCAATAAAGCCCAAACATGTCTAATTACCCTAAAATATTTTGCAAAATCAGAAGTCAGATTAGATTTTGCTTAAGCATCAAATGGAAATTTTAATGTCTGCCAGAATCGATATGTTACCCCCGGGTCCTAAGATTTTCACTTACATGCTTGATCATACATTATAATGAAGGTTTGTAATAACATTAAAACCTTCCTGAATGCATTTTCTGTATAATTTACTTTTCCCCCCACTTTCTATTGCACAGAGGTCCAAATATCATTACTCAGAAAAACAACGCACAGCTGCTTTTCTTGTCCTGTTCCCCGAATTTACTTGCTGATGAACATCAGCCTGAAATATTTTGATGATTTAATTAAGGCCTTACTAAAAATACTTCAACTGCATTGTGATTCTTCCAGGAGGGGGGCGCTGCCTGGCTGCCCGTTCCACGCCGCGCAGGGAGTGAAGCTGGGCAGGAGTTTCCTCCCTCTGCCCTTGCCCGGCCTGGCAGTGACACCACTGAACCAGCCAGCCCCCCCACTCTGCAGCCCCCTTCCCTCGCTGCCCCCGCTGGGCGCCGGGGGAGCCGAGCCAGCTGCGAGGCTTGGTCAGAGCAGCCCCTCCCCTCCCGGGAGGCTTCCCCACATGGGGATCCCGCCCCACTCTGAGTGCTCGGGACGGCCAGGGACTAATCAAGGTGGAAGTTTGGTTAAATTTCTTTAAGCTTCCATTTAGATGGTGCTACTTGGAATTAAAGGGAAGCAAACAAAATCAAGCTGGTCCACCTTGATTTTAAACGAAAGTGTTTACAAAGGTATTGAATGCAATTTGGCTAATCAGTTTAAAAGTTAATTCCGATTATTTTCCTGATCTCTCTGGGTACACAGGCCCTCATTGACTTCAGCAGAATTTGGCGACGAACCAAGCTCCACACTGAAATGAGCCCAGCCCAGGCTGGAGGGCCCTCGGAGCACCCCGGGCCCATGGAAGGTGTCCCTGGCCAGGGCTTTAGGAGATGGGCTTTAAGGTCCCCACCAGCCCAACCATTCAGTGATTCTGTGCTGGCCTCCCCCACAGGACCTGGCTGTGGCAGGGACTCTTGGCAGGCCTTGGCTCTGCCTCTGCTGTCCCCAGGACAACCAGGGGCACGAGGGCACCGCCGCTGTCAGCTCAGCACCTCAGCTACTTTAAATAAATCCTGACTGAAATGCAGAATTGCAATTTTCCCCTTCTGCTTTACAAAAGGGGTCGGATCAAGTAGCTGCAGAGCCTGGTCTGCCAAGCATGCAGCAGCAAGCTATTATTCCTCCCAATTAAAAACCATATTAACATTTGTAGAGAGCTGTCATTGAGCCTGTAACAATCCCTGCTGGCTCTGCTTTACGTATGGATGAGAACTTAACAGTCCTTTGCAGACAGATGGAAAATGACTTTTCTGTCTCATCTGCTGAGTTCAGAGATGGGGGAGCATTAAAAGCTTTAAGCCCCTTCTTAGACACCCACGTTAGTAAAGCCTGTCCCTGTCACCAGTGGGGCCAGTGGCATCAGGAGTGACCGAAAGTCACAGAACCACAGAACAGTTTGGGGAGAAGGGACCTTAAAGCCCATCCAGGGCCACCCCTGCCAGGGCAGGGACACATCCCACTGTGCCAGGCTGCTCCAGCCCAGTGTCCAGCCTGGGAGGAGGAGATGGATGTGCAGGGAGGCCTTAGCAGAGCCCCGGGGGGGAATGGATGTGCAGGGAGGCCTTAGCAGAGCCCCGGGGGGGGAATGGATGTGCAGGGAGCCTCTCCTGCTGCCAGCTCCCGTCTCCCCCCTGGGCTGCAAGGCTCTGGCTCTGCCTGCTCTGCTCCTTCGGGCCCATCCATCACTGCCACTCGCTCTGAAGTTTCCCACCATCCCTGAGAGCAAACCCACAACGTTTTCTCCAAACAGTGCAGATGAGCCCAACCAATTCCACTCATCACAGCCTTGCACTGCAAGGTGCTCTATTACTGCTGTTGAGTCTGCAGGTGTGAGTCAAACTTGTGCAGTCACCGCTGATGCTGGGGTGGGGAGGCTGCCTCACCTCTCCTGAACTTCTCTCCCCCAGTTTGGTGCAGCCCAGTCACCACCAGACGGGTTGGACCCGGCTATTCCAGCCTAATGCACACAGCCGTGGACTTCCAGGGCTAAAGCTGCATGACAGGTGTTCCTCTCCCACCCTCAGTGTTACTGCCAAATGTAAGCAGCCACGTCAAGAGAGCCTTTGCCTTGCTGTCCTTGGATTTTCCAAGCCCTCACAGCTTCAGAGAGAGCTCAGTGCTGGTCTGGTTTTCTGTAAAGTGCAAGTGACCCTCATTTCCACATCCCTCCTTCCCCTTAATTGCTCCATTCTCTTCCAGCCCCTCAGCCTGTTAAACCCAGTGGTTTTGCTCTGCACATCACAAGCTGATCCTGTTCTTGAAAAGATTCAGTTGAATTCTTTTTGCTGCTTTTGTATTGCAGATTTATGCAAAATTTATAAACAAAAAGTCCCAAGCAGAAATCTAATTTTTTAATTCTAAAAATATTCAGAACGAGACTTGTGGAACATCAGGAATAATGATTCAGTGATTCAATCCAGATAGATTTCAACAGCAAGGAGAAAAAAAAGAACTTCTTGAGAATGGCAGATTGAGAAATGGCTGCGTTACGTACAAAAAAAGAGAGTGTTAAACTTCCTAACTATTAGACTTCCTGCCACAGGTCTATTAAACGGGATGCAAAGAGGCAGTGAGTCAAATTCAAAGCCCTCCTCTGGAATGAACCACCAGGATGTGCCCATGGCTGTCCCCATGTCCCCAGGAGCTGGTGGCAGGGCTGGAGCAGCCAGGGGCAGGTGACCCACCAGCTCAGCTGAGAGCACTCAGGTGAGCCCAGGAGAGGCTGTTTCATGGAAGAGACAGATTCAGGTTTTACCTCCTCGCCCCAGGGCCAGCCAAGGACACCTCAGGGAGTGTCCAGGGCCAGCTCGGACGGGGCTGGCAGCACCCTGGGCTACTGGAAGCTGCCCCTGCCCGTGGCAGGGCATGGACCTGGATGAGCTTCGAGGTCCCTTCAGACCAAACCACTCTGGGGTTCTCTGATCTTCACCAGGACCCCGAGCAGAGCCGTGAACAGATCCCACTTGGTAAAGAAAGGAGGCTTTGGGGACCGCAGGATTCTTTTTCCTTTATGGCAAACTTATACTTGGGGCAGTACTTTGCACTCCAGGAGATTCAGCCAGGCCCCTAATGGAGTTTTCAGAGGTCCCAGGCTGCACTGATTTCATGCCCATCCATACCTTTCAAGGCTGTAGCACATTTTGGAATCTGACCAGAGGATCTCTACTGCAGCTTATTTTGGCAGAGCTTTCACTTGAGATGTGGGGCCAAATCCTCAGCTAAGATAAATCACTGACACAAGTGGCACTATGCTGATTTGCACCAGTCACAGAGTTTAAATTAAAATTTAATTGAAAACTTAAGCTGTCATTAATTTTCAATGAATGGCTTTTGCAAGAATGCAGCCAGATCTCCACCAGTTCAGTCTCTTGCCTGGCCTCCAACAAAGGAACAAAGAAATGCTGATTACCACAGCCATGCCTGGTGTATTTTGATCCTCTGCCTTTACCTTTCCCTTCAGCACTGTCTGCCAGCACAGCCTGTGTGATCCTTTGTATCAGGAGATCAGTTATTTCCATGCAAATCTCCTTAGTTATCATCACCCTCTCCTCCAGAGTAATTGACTTTCTGGGGCCTGGGCTGTATCGTGGCTTCCCCAGCTGGGGCTTCTATTATGTTTCATCTTCCATTAAGTGTTGCCCTAGAAATGCAGGCAAAAAGCAGGAATTTACAAGATAAGGTGTGTGTACGTGTGTGCATTCATCTGCAGGGCCACACACGCACAAATAGTGATGGATACACCAGGATATTGGTTTAAACAGGATAATAAATTAATTTTGACTGAAGCATAAAGATTATAGAATATCCTGAGCTGAAAGGGCCCCACAGGGACCATCCCGTCCAGCTGCTGGCCCCGCACAGGACACCTGAAAGCCCCACCTGTGCCTGGCAGCGCTGCCCAGGGAGCCCTGGGGCTCCGGCAGCCCGGGCCGTGCCCCTGCCCCGGGCATCCTGCTCCCCCTGCAGCCCGGCCGGGCCGGCGGGGAGGGGAGGATGACTCATGCAACGAGTGATCCAATTTCCCGATCGGTTAATCCCAAATTAAAACCCTTGTGCTAAGACTTAGCTCCGTGCGGCTGTGACGCCACGGGCTGAAGCCGAGCCCAGCTCACGGTGGAGTGGCTCCCATTAGCAGGGACCGTGTCCCTCGTCAGGCAGCAGCGCTGCTCCTGCCGATGAAGGAAAATGCTTTAGATGGGCGTAACCAGGCTGAGGTGACTTCAGAGACGTGTCAGGCACAGCAGCTGTGCTGATGAGCCTTTAAAATAACACAGAGAGGGAATTGTGCTGGGGTTTGTGGTGGGAGCCAGGGCAGAGGGGCTCTGGTTTGCACAGAGGCTCAGTGTCCTCCACGAGCCCAGTCTGAACCTGCTCCAGGGGAGTTTCCACCGTGCTGTGACTGGAAATGGACCCTCAGGGCCAGCAGCTCAGCCCTGGGGGTTCTGACCGTGGGTGGGATGGGGGCTTTTCCAGTGGGTTTGTTTTCAATTC
The DNA here is from genome assembly GCA_013398275.1 of Promerops cafer. Taxonomy (NCBI): domain Eukaryota; kingdom Metazoa; phylum Chordata; class Aves; order Passeriformes; family Nectariniidae; genus Promerops; species Promerops cafer. The sequence goes on along the minus strand of VZSE01000651.1, from coordinate 13,270 downwards.
CATCCCTGACTCTTCAAATCCATCGGGTGAACAAACTCCTAAGTGCAGGGCAGTATGAATTCTGCAGCTTGGCTGTGAACTTCAGCTCCCTGTCCGTGCCCTGGGCTGGGACATGCCCGAGGGAGGGTAACCTTCCAGGCTCTCAAAGCCCAGCTCTGCTCCCCTTTCAGGAGAGCAAACGGCAGCATGATGAGGGCAGGGCAAAGAGCAAACCTCTCGTGCAGAGCTGGGTGCTGCTGTGTTCATTTCCAGCAGGAATGGTTTGTCCAGCTGTATTGTGAACTAAACCTTGCCCTTCCTCCCACAGACATCTCCATCTCTCTCTGTTCCCACTCCTTCGTTACTGTTCCCGCATTCCCCGTCCTCATTTCCCCCCGAGCTCATCCCTGGGCAAGCACTCCTGTCTGCCCTGCACATCAGAAACGTGTGAGCTGCTCTGTCTCCAGCATATCACAGATAGTTGCTAAAGGCTTTGAGTGTGCTTTTGACTGTTTCTAGCGTAGAGGAACCATCATCACCATCATTCAGGGCTGGGGGCTGCAGCCTTTCAGAGTGCTTTTACTGCAAACAAGGCCTGTGGTGAGTTCAAGCTCACTCTGGCTGCCTCTGTACCTGGAAAATGTGGAAATGCTGGAAATGAGCCCAGCCTGTAGAGTTCCCTGTTCCCTCGGTGCTGGGAGGTGTCAGATGGGCTGAGCCACCAGGGCCTGTGTCACCCTGCTTCCCACCAAGCACAGGCTAATCAGACACGACCAGAGCCTCAGACAGTGCCACAACTGCTTTAAAGCTCGTTTCCCTGGCATTCCTTTTCATGTGCTGGCGGGATCAGGCCCTTGGAAGCCCAAAGGTGACGTGGCTGAGCAGCTCCTGCAGCTGGGTCTGCCCCTGGCCGGGCTGCAGCACCAGCCCCAGAGCCTCCACCTCCATCCCAGGCACACGAGGCCTCTGTCACTCCCTGCAGCCACTGCTCCTGTCTGCTGCTCACGCTCTTCTTCCAAACAACCCATTTTCCACTGGTGCCCAGCCCAGGATCCTCATCAGAGGCAAACTGTGCTGCAGTACCTGCCTGAGAGAGGGAATATTGCTGTCTGGCCCTCAGATCATCCTAGTGGCACTGGGCTCTGTGTGTTAACTGTCACTCACTTCCCCGTGATGCTGGAAAATTCCAGGGGAACGTTTGGAGGGCGGGTGATGGACATGGGGAGCTGCTTGGAATGCAGGGACAGATCAGGGCCTAGTAAATGAATGCCTATTTCTAAAACAAAAGCAACAACAACAGAGGAGAGATGGACGAGGAAACATCTGGGTGCTGCACGGGTGCTTGGCACAGTGGGAAGTCTGGTCTGGAGCATTTGCTGGGTGCACAGGGCCACCTCTCCCTGTAGGAGCTTCAGGGCAGGGGCAGGCTGAGAAATGCCATTGCACAGAGGGGAAGAGGGAGTCTGAGCTAAGGAACTGCCCAGAGGGAAACGGGAATGGGGGCAGAGGCAGCTCCAGGTCTCAGCACTCCAGAGCCCGTGCAGCCTCCCCAGGCACCGCTGCCCTCCCTCCTGCCTCTGCAGCGCTCTTGCAGCGCCAGCGCTCGTAAACGCCCTGAGCCGCAGCGCTCGGGCTCCCCTCTCCTTCCTCAAGCCCACGGAGGCGTTCCAGCTGGATTTCTAGCGATTTGACTGCCGGTTTTAATAATCAGCTGAAACAAGCAGCACGTGCCAAGCGCTCCCGCAGCCTCTCACTCGCTCAAACAGTTGGCAGATTTGGATATTGGGCCGGGGATTTAAGGGAAGCGTTTGTGCTCAGGTACCAGGCTGCTGGAGCAGCTCGGCTGCAGCGGCGTGGAGGGGAAACCAAGCCCTGGCTGGTGCCCTCGGGTGCTTTCCCTTTCCCCAAATCCAGGGGATTTCAGGCTAGAGTGAGTTCTGTGTTTCTCACGGCCCCAGCACGGTCTGGTTATCCCTGCAGCTTGTTGGGAGCAGCAGTGGTGGGGCTGGACTGTGAAGTTNGCCCTCGGGTGCTTTCCCTTTCCCCAAATCCAGGGGATTTCAGGCTAGAGTGAGTTCTGTGTTTCTCACGGCCCCAGCACGGTCTGGTTATCCCTGCAGCTTGTTGGGAGCAGCAGTGGTGGGGCTGGACTGTGGTGTGAAGTCGGGGGCAGTGATTTCTAGCTTGAAATCAGCTCTACCTTTGAAACCACTTCCCTAATTTGGCAATTTGAGGCATTATTCCCCTCTCCTCAGTCACCAAATTCCTGCACAAACAATGTGATTATATTGCAATTGCTTTAAAACCATTTGAGATTATCAATTTTCTTGCCTGTCTGCAAGGTTTTCCTGGCTTGAGGAAATTCCCAGGTTGGCCCCAGTTTCCCAGCTGGCAGAGGATGGGCCAGGGGTGACAACAATGATCATTGCTTGGCCAAAAACCCTTCCAAAGGGGAGGAGGAAAGGATAGAAACAGGGGAGGATGGAGGTTGAAGAAGAAGCTGTTGTCCTCTGTATGTTTGTGAGAGGAAAAGAGGAGAGAACTGATTTTTCCAGCAGGTAGAGATGGGCGAGAAAAAAAATTCAAATTGATCAAAAAATTAAATATTCATAGGACATTATTCATCAAGATTCATCTTGCCAAGTGGGTGAAATGAGGCAAGGGAAGAAATTAGCTTGCTTGAGAGTGTCAAAGTGATTATGTGATTAAATTGCAATTTATAATTTCTCCTTCAAAAGTGTTACTCCTTGATTTGTATTTCTGCCCTCTGTCTGTTTTCCCAAGTCTCCCTCTCTTCGGTGTGTGTGGCCAGTGAACAGACAGGGCTGGAAGCAAAGCCTCAGACACCTTCTGCCCACACGGTGCAGGGCCAGGACACCCCTGTCCCCAGCACATCCCTGCCAGCCTTTCCCACTCTTTGTGTTCCTAGAGGCTGCTTGCACTTCTCAGGAGCATCCTCCCCCCGTGCCCACAGATCCACAGCTTTATTTACTCACTCCACAGGCTCCTCTCTGCTCCTCTCAGCCTCTCAGGCTGCCGTGCTGTATAATCCATCCTCCTGCTGGATCTGGGAGGAGATTTGGTGCAGAAAACCATCTTTTGGTGCTTGTTTCTGTAATCCCCCAGTGCTGGGGAGGCTGCAGCTTCCACTCACACAACCTTTGCTCCAGCACAACACAGACGTGCTCAGTACAGGCAGCAAAAGCAGGGAACAAACTTGTTCTGATATTTTACTCTCATTTAAGAACTCAGCCTCTCACTGTTGCTGCAGTACCTACCCTAGAAAGGGGAGCTATTTCTGTTTTGCTGCCCAATAAGGATTTACTGACATATGCTGGCTGTTGGAAAAAAGAAAAAGCACTATTAATTCCTGTCTTGTTTATGAACAGCACAAGGCTTGCACAGGTTAATTAGTTGAAGCAGGCTTTTCTTCAAGTGAACGAGCAGGCGCAGGGTTTATGGCTGTGTCACCCAGTTTATTTGTTCACTTTCTGTTTTATTTGGAAATACACTTACACCACGATAAATAGAATCAGCCATGACAAGGCTTATGTCTGCAGCAAACATTTAAGCCCTGCCAGGTAGTAATCCACAGAACACTTGGAGTTCTCAGCCTGCAGGAGCTGGGCTTGTCTCCAAAGCAGTGGCAGAGATGTCTGGGGGGACGGGGACAGTGCCCAGCTGCAGCCACCTCATTTCGGGGACAGGAAAACTGGTGGGGAAAACGACAGTGTCAGGTGGGCTGCAGAATCCCAGGAGAGGCTTGGAAGGGACTGCTGGACACCATCCAGGGTCACCTGGAGCAGGGTGGGTGGGTTGGGGTGTCTCCAGAGAGGGGCACTCCAGGCTCCCCCAGGCAGCTGTTCCGGGGCTCTGCCACCCTCCTGGACAGAAGTTCAGTGACAGAAGTTCTGCTCCCAGTGAGCAGAGGGCTGGAGACGAGGGGCAGCTGTTGAAAGCCAACAAGAAAATCTTAAAAAGCACAGGTTTGGGCCGATAGAACACTGGAATGGCACTGAACTCAAGGAAAACTCAGCCCGATTAAACTGCTTGAAATCCGTTCACTTGGTAGTTTCTGCTTCGCTTGCAAGCCATCAGTCTAATTAGGTGGCGCTGGCAAGGCATTGCTCAGAGGCTCTGGGCTGGCTAGCAGGAGCCAGGACTGTCTCGCACAGCCGACGAGCCGTGTTGCTCCGTGGGGATACGGAGCAGCCCCCGTTGTTTATCTGGCTCGCTGTCAGGGGCGCGTGCGGTGCGGCCGGGGCCCGCCGGGTGTTTCTGTCACTTCTCACACGACACAGCTCAGCTCGCCTGCCCCTGTAACAAAACCAGAACAGGTGGAAAGTGACTTTGGGCCCTGCTTTGAGTCTCCCTCCACCGAAGAAGGCGCCGGTGGGAAGCACAGCCGGGTGTCCGTGGGCTGATGGCAGTGGCAGTTTGGGAGTTACGGCGCAGCGTGGCCGCTCTGCAATGCCAACGAGCAGCCTCTGATGCTGTGTTGATTAATTGTTTGTGTAATGGGAGCCCTTTGCTGCCCCAGACAGTAACAGGGGCACTGGGGGGGGGTGTGAGGGGTCCCTGCCCAGAGGACCCCACAGTCCCCAGTGGAGGTGGGAGCCTCGGGGCTACATCTGGGGCAGCCCCAGGACATTGTTCTTCATTGAATCCCAGGGCTGGGGTTTGATGGTGCTGAGGGGAACAGCATCAGTTTGGACACTCAAGGGATGCAGACAAGATCCTCACCTGCTCCCCAGGGTCATGCTCAGAAATGGCACTTGCACAAAACAGTAGAAATGAGGCAGTAGGAAATTAAATATGCTTATTAGAGCTAAAAATAGCAGCTCTGTTCTTTGGTGATGCATGAAAAAAAGCCCCTTGTACCAGAAAAATACTTTGGGTCTCTGCCAGGCAACAGATGCGAGGAAGCTCTCGCAGCCTCGCTGGCGGAGCTGGTGCTGCTGCCTCCAAACCTGGGGCCTCCTATTTTTAGCAGCAGATCGATGCAGCCTTTTCTGCCCTCCAAGGAGCAGGCAGGCTGGGCCGTCCGGGCAGCGTGGCAGGTGTGAGGAAGCCTGTGTTAAATATGAATTCCCGTCAGACGAGGAGTCATTCGTCTCCATCCCGGGGGCGATGCGGATGGAGGCTCCCCGCGGGGGGCAGGGTGGCAGTGACCAGGGTGGGTCCCTCACTGACCTGGCAGCAGGAAGGCACTGCTGGCCTGGGAGAACTCCCTCTCCTCGAGCAAGCCATGAGCCAGATGCTTCCCTGAGTCACCTGATGAGGGGTCCGTGGATCCATCTGCGGGCAGAGGGGCGAATCCCCCAGCAGGGTGTTGGATTTGAATCTGCTGTCTGAGAGCTCATTTTGCAAGCTGATATTAATTAATATTGGCAGTGCCCTTGTTCCTGCTCTGCCAACGCTGCCATCCTGGTGCTTGGTGTGGGGAAACTGAGGCAGGCAGGGATGACACATCTCTTCCGTGCCCTCCGAGGAGCCACAGCGCCCATGTTATCCTAGTTCCCACTCCAATAATTTAGTGTGCACTGCTCCTACAGACCAGGCTTATTCAGACCGGCTGCAAAGCTGCTCCTTTCCCCGCAGCTGCTTTCCTTCGGCTGCCGCTGCGAGCCCGTCCCTGCCGGAGTGAGAGGGAGCTGCGGCGGCGGCGGCGGCCCAGCTCCGTTCCCCGGGCGGAAGGTGCAATGCTGCACCCCTGTGGGAGCCTTGGACATCAAACCCGGGAGCTCTGCGTGGACACGCTGGAGCTTTCTGTCATCTACATCCGCCCTGCTGAAGTGGCCCAGGCACTGGAAGAGGGGGAGAAAAGGGAGTCCTGGATATGCAACTTCTTTCTCAAAGCCCTGGGAGTGATGCCATTCCCCGAGGGATGGAGACAGCTGAGTTTCTCCAGCTTGCAGGGATCCTGGAACTCTATTTTGGAGATAACAAACTGTTAACATTGTCACTTCTTGCAGGCAGGTTAATCCTCTAAACTTGAAATACGTTTCATCTGGAAGTAGGTGTATTTGATCATACAAGGGGTGGAAAAATTAAACAGGAGCCCCATGCAAATAGGAAATTATGTAAATCACCTTATACATGAGACTGATCAAGTTTATGGTTGCTGTTTCAACTCCCATTGCCTGAATGCAAATTCTAAAGTAATCTGCTAAGTGTGAGCAAGCCTGACACGTGTGATAGCACCAGGCCAGCTCCCCTCCGTGCCGTGGGGCTCAGGTGTCGCTCCCCACCTGGGCGCTTGGGTCCTTGCAGGAGCTTTTGAGGTTTATTGAGCACCCCCACGTTCCCAACAGCCTTTCCTCTCGCTGGGTACTTTGAATTTTGGAGACCCAAAGTCAAGCCTGGAAAACACCTTGGCTCGTGCCGCGGTGTGGGGGGCTGAGCCAGCTGGGCTGGGGGCACAGAGGGGCTGGGGCACCCCTGTGCCCCCACCCCGCTGCCCGAGCCGCTTACGCTGAGGGCACTTCACCAGAGGAAACACAGTCAGTAAATGTGGTTGGAGTGTCATGACTGTGAGCAGTACAGAGCAGAAATCCTGTTTATAAGCTGCCTCCAGGACTCTGCACCACGGTTTAATCGGGTATGAAATCACAGTGATCTCAGAGCCACTTTCCAGAAGTTATTTGTAAGTGAAGTCCTAATGCAGACAGGGTTCTTATTATTCCTCCTGACTTGCCTCATTGCCCATGGCCTTTAAAATGCTGCTTTCACATCTTCTTCCTCCTTATCTTCCATTCCCCCTCTGCCAGCTCAGAAATAACCCAAGCAGGACCCATGCCCTGGGTGACTCCTGCTCCTCTCTCAGCGCTGTGTTAGCACTGGCTGCTGTCTGTCGTGTTCCCTGGAAAGCAGGACTCGCTCTGAGGCTCCTGGGGTGACAGATTTTCCAGGGGAAAGGGAGAGGAGGAGCTTGGTGCATTGAACGGCTCAGAAATGCCCCATGGTTGTGTTCTCTTTAATCTCTCTCCATGCAGCCTTCAGGAGATGTTTCCTTAGTCCCACAGCTCTGCCCACCAGTCCCTCCCCTGTGAAACAGTCAAAAATCAGGCAGAAGTAAACAGAAACAGGCAGAAGTAAAGTTCATCTCTATTGTTTCATATTCTCTCTGTTTCAGAAGCCTTTGCTGTGGCTGAAGCTCCACAGACGTGTCGCACTCAGTGCCTGTGCTCTGAGGGACAGCAGCAGCTCCCTAGCTCACAGATGTGTTGCAGGGTGTGTTTCTTGTGTAGTTGTGTTACTGCCAAGCCCTGTATAAGTAGGATCAGTAGTGACCTACCCTGCACTGTCCTTCTCACCTCAATCCAGGACCCACTGAGTGTTCCCACCTGGACTGAGGGGTGGGCAAAGGCAACTGTGGGGCAGGGGATGTGTTTGAGCAGCCACGAGCCAGAACTCTAAAAACTGGGGGTTATTGACTCTCACCTGTTTTTGCAAGTCTTGGCTTTGAAGAGGAAGCTGAAAATTTTGAGGTTTTTTTGCTGCCTCACTCGTCTGCAGCATCTCTGCCTCCTGTGCCCAGCTCTGAGGAATTCTCATCTTGACAGCACCTCAGAGTTGAGAGAAAACCACCTCGTGGCACACTCATCCTTGTTTAAGTAGGCACTGGTGAATTAACCCCGAATTTCTGGGATTATTTCAGAGGATTTTCCCGCTCTGGGGGAGGGAGGCTGGGCCCAGCAGGTCCCGAGGGGGTGGATGCTGCAGAGCCCTGTGGCTGTTTCCCTTCTGGCCCGTTTAGGAAAGGCCTCGGTGCCTGCTGAGAGGAGCCCTCCTCGGCACGTTACCAGAGCAGCAGAGCCAAAAAACCCTCAGGAGCCAAGGAACGTGGGGTTTGCCACGGCTGGCCCTCAGTGAGGAGAGCTCAGGAGCACGGAGGCCGGGCACGCAGCAAGGGCAGAGGACACGCCAGGAAGGTGCAGCCTGGATCACCTGGGTAACCTGAGGGCAGTTCCCCCGTGCTCCTACAGTGAGTTAGGCACAGGGGAAGAGCCCAGGCCATTGCTGCAAGGTCTGCTCCCCCTCTGGAGGAGCTCCCTCCTCTCCAAAGGTGCAGAGCTCTCCCCAAAGACGCTGAGTTCCAGGAGCAGTCAGTGTTTCTCATTTTTAGGTAGTCCCCACAGAAGGCAAAGCTGTTTTCTGCTGACTTTCTCTGCACCCTGTGCCTATGCAGTGTAAGTTCTGATTTTTGCAGCCTTGGCCAGAGCTGCTCTGTCTGTGCTGACAGGATGTCACGGGGGTTTGGTGGGTGAAGCACTTCCCAGATTCAGCTCTTTGCGGTCCCAGTTCCACCACTGGCAGGGTTGCAGCAGGTTCCTCTTCTGGAAACTCTTCTGCTCTGTGGTTGCCCATTCAGTGCTCACGAAAGGCCCAGCTGCTTTTAAACACTTTGCTCACTACAAGGGGCTTGACCAAAGCTCCCCATGCTGAACCTCAGAGCTGCTCAGCCAGGCTGTGAGAGCCAGCCCTGCACGGGAATGTCACAGAGGGAGGGATCTCCTCCTGCTTCAAACGCAGGGAGAGATGCTTCAAGGCTCCACACACTAATGGAAAATAACAAATTAGTTTCCATGAGGGAGAAATAAAACAGAACAAAGCAGCTTGTGAAGAAAGACAGCCTAGGAGTGATGGCAAGAACAGGTGCCACACGGCTCCTGGCATTCCCCCTTTTCCACTTAGAGAGATAATTAGGAAACATTAGTCAGCCAGCTCAGTGCTCAGTCAGTTCAGGGAGAACTTGCCCTTCCCATTTATTGTCCTGGTTTTCACACTTCTCTCCTCTCTGCGCTCATGACTGCAGAGGCACAGAAACCACTCAGGGTCCCAGGGCTTTGGCAAGCAGTTTTCCACGACAGAAAGCAATTCCCAACACGTGGAGTGTAATTCAGAAAGCACAACCATGGGCTGTGCTCTTAGGTGATGCTAATTTCCAAGTATATTTCTGTTTTCCACTTCTTTTACACCTTGGTCTGGCCAGAACAGAATGAAGTGCTGCAGAGAAAGAGCCCAGCATTGCAAATGAGGGAGCAACAAACTCCTGCTTCTTATCAGAGCACTCAGTCACTGTTGGGGAGTCATGGCCCACCCAGCAGCTCCCAGAGTGCTTCTTCTGGGGAAATTGCTGAACAGCTTCAGGAGAGCAAAGTGACATTTCTCCTCGCTGCCTGTGAGGAAGATTTTAGGCTGGGCAAGCAGCTCCCTGCCCAGGCAGGCCAGTGCCCCACGCTGAGAAGCAAAGGCTGTGGGCTCCGTGGAGGGGCCCCGCTGCTCCCAGCAAAGGGACATTGTGGCCACCTGAAAGGCCAGTGGATGAACTAACGGGTGGATAAATGGTCATGCAGAGAAAAGGAAATCACCTGAGGAGAGGAGAAGGCCTGGGATGGCTCCCGGGCTGGTCTGTGACAGGACTGGGCGAGGAGTTCTCTGTCAGCTCCACGTGGGACAGAGCATGAGGGACAAGCCAGCCCTCCCTGGAGCTCAATGGCCAATTTGCTCAGCTCCAGAATGGCACGAGTGGGGCTGGACCAGGTGACCCCGCCATGGTCATTTCCAACCTTCCCCATCCTGTGCTTCTCTGAATGCAGACCCCGTCCTGAGGGGTCCTTATGTCTAAATATGACACATAAATGTATATGATATGCACATATAAAGATAAAAAGGCAAATTTAATTTCCTCTCAGCAGGCATTTCCATTTATCAAAATATCAACAGAATTTCTTCTAGTTTTTTCATAGACAAAATTAGATTGAAGTTGCACCAAAGCAGTCATTTGAAAATAACAAAGAATCAGCTTCCCAAATGAGAAATCTCCCTCTTGTGTCATAAAAACCACTTTTCTGTATTACTTTTGGAGAAGTGATGGCTGTTAAATCTTACATAATGTAACACAAGCCTTCCTGAAGCGCTGAGAAAGCCAATTCAGATGGTGCTAGAGTGCCAAGGAATGGAAGGGAAACAGTTAGCAATTGAAATTACAAATTGCCTGATTGGAAAAAGGGTTTTCCCAAATCCTTTGAACTGGAGCTGCTTCTTGGCTGCTCAGTACTCTCACTCCAGCACTTCACAAAGTGACTGAAAGGACAGGGGTGTAAGGAGCCCCAGCCTGGCCTCGAGGGCCGGGAGTCACTTCCCTGCTGAGCCCGGTGCCTCTTCCCACAGGGTGGGAGCAGCGGTGGGGAGCAGCTGCAGGAGCTCCTGAGTGGAGCCTACAGTGGCATTGTGCTGGCCCTCAGTGCTCCTGGGCTGGCCACGGGCTGGCAACCAGCAGCCACGGCTGGCAGAGCCAGAAACCAGGGACTGGGATCCAGGAGCCCCATGGCCCTGAGCACCCAGGGACTTTCTGGGGCTGAGGAAGGGCTCACACTCACTGGGGCACTGCTGTGCTCCCAAGAGGGGGCACTTACTCAAGGGCTAATGGGAAAGAATTCTACCCTTTGTTTGCACACTCATTTTGGAAGACTGAGGCCTTTTTTTGCTTATATACCATATATTTTTATGAAATGCTTTATTCCCATTTCCCTTTGGTGTAATTGGATTTTTCTCAGTAAGCAACAAAATAAAAAAGGAATTTAGAGCATCTTTTCAGCCTTCACTAGTTTAAAAGCAAACAATATCCAACACTTAAAATCAAGAGTGCATTTTGAAAAGCAAGTCAAGGCAGTAACTTCTAGTTTAAAAAGCCCTACAAGTTTTATGAAGCTATTTTACGGAGCTCCGGAGTTTCAGGAGGGAAGGAAAACACACTCAGTCAAACCCAGAATATATTTTTATAGCCGCAAGTTTTCTAAAATGAGACTATAGATCTTGTGTTAATATGGGGAGCCTTCAGAAATACACACCCACATGCCAGCACAAACAACACACAGCTCCAGAGATGGATGCCATACAGTATTTAAAAAGAAAAAATACATAATTCCCAGGGAGGCAGGGCTGGCTCTTTTCCCAGATGGGTTCTCATTCCGACAGCATCAAGAACTTGACAGATATGTTTCTTCCTAATTGTTTGTGTTTGTGGTTTATGTCTCTTGCCTGTGATGCTTCAGGAGAAATCTCTCTTAGCACTTTGTTCCCTGTTGGGAGGTTTTTGGTGGTTGATGCTCACCAGCAGGACAGGAGGTGCTGAGGGGGTGCCAGTGCCATCCCGGTTCCTCCTCTGGCTTCCCGAGGGGCCGAGACCTCCTGCTCTCATCCCACAGGACCTGCAGCCCCCAGAGCCCCTCGCTCCTACCTGGGACTCGTGTCACAGGTCACGCAACAGACACGGGGGAGCAGAACCTCCTGCACATCCCCGTGCCTGCCCTCATCTGTGTGCAGGTGTCGGAGCCAGCTGGGCCTGCCCTCGGCACGTCTCTGCTGTTTCCTCCCACCAGAAATCCACCCTGCACAGACTCTCAGGGTACCTGAGTTTTCTGCCTGTATCTGACACACCTGGCAATCACAGAATCACAGAATGGCCTGGGCTGCAAGGCACCTCAAAGCTCATCTCATTCCACCCCTGCCATGGCAGGGACACCTCCCACTGTCCCAGGCTGCTCCCAGCCCCGTCCAGCCTGGCCTGGGGCACTGCCAGGGATGGGGCAGCCCCAGCTGCTCTGGGCAGTCTGTGCCATACCTCTACTGCATGTTAAAAAATGAAAAGTATAAAGTGACCAAACAGCCTGGAGAGAGATGGCTTCCAGACCTGGGAAGCCCCTCCTATCCTGTGCAGATGATTCATTGCCCTCCTCAATACAGACCGGTGGCCAACTGAATATATTCTTTATATTTTAATATATTTTTTTCTGTATGGACTCAGCTATTAAACATTTTTTTTTCCTCTCAATTGCACTTATTTTCAAGGCTGTGGTTATTTATTTTCCACCCCTGAGACCACCTAGGAGGCTTAGGACTCTCAGTCCCTTCAGATGTTTGCTCTGGGTTCACCAAGTGTCCTCAGCAAGCCCCAGAACAGAGCAGCTTTTGGTGCCAGATGTTCCCTGGTGTAACTCACGCACCCGTGACCTTTCCCGGCTCAGTTCATCACTAGTCAATCAGCCTCACGCAAAGCCCTTTCTGCACAAAGGTCTCCTTTCTCCTGCGATTGCAGGCGTGGGACTGGGCAGCATCGGGAATGTTTGCAGCACGAATGACCGGCAAGCAGAGGATGCACCGGCGGTCCGCGCCAGCCCGGAAACACGAGGAAACACAACCCCTCCCTTGCTATTTTGAGATGCGAATGTTTTCGGTGCGTTTTGTGGAACCTGGGAGAAGGGCTCCAGCGCGGCCGCTCCGCCAAGGGGGCTACCAGCGGCGCCGTGTCCGCGCAGGAGCTGCGGACGCGCGGGGGCGCGGCAGCCCCGCCAGCGGCACCGGAGCGCCGGGGCCGCGCACCGGGGCCGCGCCGCTGGGCACGGCCGCGTTCTCNCCGGGGCCGCGCACCGGGGCCGCGTTCTCCACAGAAGGGGCTCGTTCCCATTCCCGCTGTCCCGCCGGCTGAGCGGAGTGCTGGGCAAGCAGCTCGGCAGCGACCCCAGCTGCCCTCGCCGGTACCGGTACCCCCATGGCTGAGGCACCCGCGGGCGACATTCCCCGAGCGCGCATCTCCAGCGCAGAGAGGGCTCCCCGCTCAGCTGACAGCAGGTGCATTAACCGAAACGCGGATCTTCCCACAGCACCTCCACCCGGAAGAGCTGCCCGGCCCCGGCGAAGCTCAGCAGAGGGAAGCTGTGCCCGGCAGTGAGGGCTGTGCCCGCGCCCAGGGCCTGCCCAGGTGAGTCACTGCCCAGGTGAGCCACCTGCAGAGCAGCGCTGCTGCACAAAGCAAGCAGAGAGACTGCGGACTCCCGTGGGCAGACCGCCAGAGCCGAGAGCGAGTTCAGGTGCCGTGAGGGGAGCAGGACCTGGAGGTGTCAGGGCAGAGGGACTGTCCCGGCATCACGAGGGGCCAGGGCTCGCAACCGCTGTGAGGGCACCGCTCTGCCGCGGGCACCACGGGCGTTCACCCGCCCCGAGCTTCCTCCAGCCCTGTTCCTGTCCCTGCCCCGGGTTCGCCCAGCCCTCCCCGCCGCTGGGACCGGACCGGACCGGACCGGGACACAACCACGGGCCGGGGGCGGTGGCGCGGGCGGGGCCGAGGCCCCGCCCCTCCGGAAGTGACGCGCCAATCACGGCCGCCTGCTCGCTCCGCCGCGAACAAAAGGGATTTTCAGCCGCGGCCCCGCCCTCCGCGCCGCCTCATTGGCTGTGCCCGCCCCCGCCCCGCCTTCCCCGCGGCGGATTGGCCCGTGACCGTGGC
>VZSE01000644.1:0-16682 GCA_013398275.1 Promerops cafer | reverse complement strand
GCCTGCCTTCCTTCCTTCCTTCCTTTCTTCCTTCCTTCCTTCCTTCCTTCCTTCCTTCCTTCCTTCCTTCCTTCCTTCCTTCCTGTCAGCTGCAAAACTGAAATGACCACGGTTTGTCCCAGACTTTATTACAGATTAGCAAGGCCCAGCTGTATTTATTACCCTGCACCACAGAAATGAGCCTGAAAAACACCCTGACCCACCCTTCTCCCACTTCTCTCGAGTCCTCTTTCATCAAGACCATCTAAGGAGGAGGGGGAGGTCGCTCCTTGGGCTCTGTGACCTGTGCCACCTCAAGGAGTACCAGAATAGGTTGAATCCAGAACAGGAATGGCAAAGCCTGGCAGTGCCAGCAGGATCCGGGCTGGGATGACCCATCAGGGATACCTGCTGGGATTCATGGAGAATCTCAGGTCACCATCTGCAAGGGGCTGGCTGATAGGACAGAGAGGGACAAAGGGACATGCACACCCTTCCAGAGCAGCATCTGGAGGCCAAAGCTGAGACAGGACTCCACTGTGTGCCTGCACCAGGGTCCTGCATCAGCCACTGCACCTTCATCTCACGGGGTCTGGCTCATTCTGCCTTTTCCACTGAAAAAAAGTGGATTTAAGTGGCCAGAAGAACTCATGAATTTGGCAAATCTCTCTAGCCAGATGAAAATAAAAGAAGAAAAAAATACACAACAGATGAAAAAAAGACAACATCTGCCACAGCTTATTCACACCAGCAGTATTAAATCAAAACAGGGTTAGGGCTAGAAACAAAAGCAAAATAACTCTTTTGGTTTGGGTCAGATTTCCTTTTTTTTTTTTTTTTCCTGTCTGTGTTTTCAGTGGAGGGGGTTCTTCTGTTTATTTACTTTGTTTGACTCAGCCTCAAAAGTCCCTTTGATTTTTTGGTGTAAGCTGAGGGCCAGATGGGGTTGTTTGCACAGCTGCCTGCAGGCCCTGCGGAGCACGAGCCCCTCGTGATGGAGGCCCTAGGGACAGACACTTGGGGACAACCCAGAAGTGCCACACGAGATGTCCTAGGACAGGAGGGGTGGACACAGTGTGTGCCAGCCTTTCCCTCGTCCTCCAGAGTCCCCATGCAGCCCACGGCACCCTGCAGGGACGGGAGTGTGGTGGAGTCAGACAATCCTGGAATGGTTTGGGTGGGAAGGACCCTTAGAGCCCATCTTGTTCCAAGGCCCTGCCATGGGCAGGGACACCTTCCACGATCCCAGGTTGCTCCAAGCCCTGTCCAGCCTGGTCTTGGACACTTCCAGGGATCCAGGGGCAACCACAGCTGCTCTGGGCACCCTGTGCCAGGGCCTGCCCACCCTCACAGGGAAGAATGTCTTCTTAATATCCCATCTCTCCCTGCCCTCTGGCAGTGGGAAGCAATTCCCTGTGTCCTGTCCCTCCACCCCTTGTCCCCAGTCCCTCTCCAGCTCTCCTGGAGCCCCTTTAGGCCCTGGAAGGGGCTCTGAGCTCTCCCTGGAGCCTTCTCTTGTGCAGGTGAGCACCCCCAGCTCTCCCAGCCTGGCTCCAGCCCTTGGAGCATCTCTGGGGCCTCCTCTGGGCTCTCTCCAGCAGCTCCACGTCCTTCTGCTGTTGGACCCCAGGGCTGGGGTAGCTCTGCAGGTGGGGTCTCACCTGAGGGGCAGAGGGGCAGAATCCCCCTCCCCTGCTGGGGGATGAGCCCAGGGCACGGAGGGCTCTGGGCTGTGAGTGCCCATGGCTGGGTCATGTCAAGCTTCTCATCCACCAACATCCCCTTTGCAGGAGGAACAAGATGTAAAAAAGGAGACAAAATGAAGACCCCGGAGGTTCCAGTGAGGGTCACAGACTCTGCACTCATCCTGGCACAGCGTTGCAGTCCCATCCTACCACTACAGGACATGGATTAGGGCACATGGGATTGGCTGAATTGTGTAGTGGGGCAGAGGTGTTGGACTGGGATATCCCACCTGCTGTTCCAGAGGAGCTTCAGCACCTTGAAGGTCCTCTGCTAAATCTACCAGCTCCACAAGGTGCCCCATGGCATCTCCCCAGGGCAATTTTGCCTCAGCTGAATTGATCTTGAGGGAGGAAGCGCTGGGTCCACAGAATGCACATAATACAAACTCCTCTGGGACTGATAAGGGACTTCAGGAAGATGTAAAAGAGCTTCAGGGCAGGTTCCAACAGCCCTTTCTCCCTGTTCCCTGATGGAGCAGTGCAGGAAGGAGCAGTCACAGCAGGCTCATGGCCAGCAGAGGCGAGTGGCTACCAGACAAGGACAGGATCTGCTCAAGGACAGTCCCATCCTTGGCAGGCTCAGCTGGTTCAGTGAATTCAAGGATCTTCCCTGCCCCCAGCTTTCAGGGCCCCCTCGGATGCACACCAGGGATGAAATGGCTGCAGAAAACAGCTGGAAGCTTCCCACCCAACTGGAGCAAAATAGTTGGGTTTTTTTTTCCCTCCTAATCTAATTCTTGCAAAATGCTGAACTATTTTAGCTGAAATTTTCCAAAAACATTTCAGCCTGGAGGCAGCCAGCCAGCCTGGGGGAAAAAGAGTAGAGTCTGGCAGAGTTATCAGTAATTAAAGGCAAAGTCTTAAAAAAAAAGGAGTGTGTTAATGATAGATCCCAGCTCTCCCTTTAGACAGGCAGCACCTCACCAGCCAGTGAAATAGAGCTGCCCTGGAGCACCAGAAAGGAGGAATGGATGGATGGATGGATGGATGGATGGATGGAAGGATGGATGGATGGATGGATGGATGGATGGAATGACCAAAATGGGAAAAGAAAAAAAGCAGAGGAGCCCATTTTCCACTCAGACAAAGGGCATGATACCCTTCACATGCTCCAGATAAAGTCCTACAAGCACAACCTCAGTCAGAGAAGGTCCTCTCAGCCCCTTCTCTGTGGGCATCACAGTGCCATCAATTGTCATCTCACTGGGAGGAGGGATAGAGATGCAAACTAATCCAGTTCAGAGTTTTCTGGTATCTACAGGAGCCTTTGGTGTTCTCCAGACCACCAGCAGTTCCTGGGGCACCAGGATTCCCAGAGGTGATGCTCTCTCTGAGCTGTGAATAGAACCACAAGGAAATCACACATGGCCTTGGACCATGGAAAATGTCATCCTCAGCAGAAAACAGGTCTCTTTGTGAAATAAGAGGAACATTTTGGGACAGAGCAAGGGAACAGCACAACCAAATTAATTCCTCAAGCAAAGCTGTGCCTGGGTATCTTGCTCCAAATTAACAAAGCAGCCCTCTTTACTCTGTGAAAAGCAGGATCAGGACCCATAAGCCCCCAGGAGGACCACGAAAAGCCTCACCAGGATGCACGTCCCAAATGTCACGGTCTGACCTGGGGTTTCCAGCCACTGAACACACGTGAGAACATCACTGCAGAGCTCTGGTCTTGCTCAGGGCAGTGGGAAATGCAGCTGGAGATGTAATCCAACGACAGGCAGCTGGAGGGAAGCAGATTTCCATCGAAACCACAGAACGTCCGAATTGCAGAGGCAGCAAAAGCTGTGAGCAACCTGAACCCCTGCTTTGGCCCAGAATATTTACATTTCATTTGGGATCAGCAGCACGGACAGGCCAGCACGTTCAGGCCTCTGGAACACTGACTCAGGAATTTTTGGCATCTCTTCTGGGGTTTTTTTGGTCTGTTTTCTTGCTTTTGAACCATCTTTTCAGGCTCCTCTGGGCAGCTGAAGGGACCAGGCATTTTTGTTGCATGAAGATCCATTCCTGCAGTATTTCTGTGGACACTCACACAAGTCAGGATGGTAAAAAAAAGCACCAGGGATCCCAGCTAAGAGCCCACATCATCTGAATCCCTGGAATATAGTTCTGCATTAGTTGCTATGCTAATTTCTTTATTAATTGATGTTATTACTTTGACCCCTAAGCTCTCCTTTCATGGATCACGTTGTGCAAGATGCAATGCAACAAAAATGCAGTTTATTGTGCAAAGAAATGGATTTCCACCACACTTTAAAGCTGTATTTCAAGTTTGCACCAAACTTCAAGAATTGAGTGGGATTTCAAACCTTTGTACTCTTGGACAGGGGAGTGATACAGAAGTAGGGTCAGGATCCAAAAGGATATTTGGCAACATTTCCATGCAAGGACAGGTTGAATGGGGCTTGGAGCGACCTGGTCTAGTGGAAGGGATGTGGACACCAGATTATCCACAAAATCCCTTCCAACCCAAACCACTCTGGAATTCTGTGGTCAATCCCCATCCCTTCTTCCCCCAACTCCTGCATCCCTCTCCATCAGTGGGTGAGCAGAGGGGAGGTCAGTTGTAGCTGGGACAGCTGTGTCCATCACAGCAGGAAATCCTGCTGTGAGAAGGGACCGTGGCTGGGAGAGGAAGGCAGGGAAAAGGAGACTCTCAGGATTCAAAGCAAATATCCTGTGCCAGCCTCATCACAGGCCCTGTGATGCCCATGTCTCCACCAGGGTTCTGGGATTTGGCTCAGGGCCCCACTTCAGGTCCTGTTTTAAATATGTATAAATATATATATATATAAATTTGCTTTAGAGCTCCCTTCTGTCCCCTTCCTCCTGCCGCTCTCCCTCCCAGCCCTGCACTGAGTTGCTGGTGTCCTCTGCTGAACCCCAACAGCCACCCAAGCCATGCCCCTCCAGAGAGGCTTCCCCAGGGAATGGTCACAGCCCCAAGGCTGCCAGAGCTCAAGGACAATTTGCACAATGCCCTCAGGCACAGGCTGGGATTTTGGGGGTTTCTCTGGAGCCAGGAGCTGGACTCAATGAACCTTGTGGGCCCTGTCCAGCTCAGGGTATTCTATGATTTGGAAGTCACCACTTTTACCTCCTCACCTCCCAGACAAACCATCCTGGGACCTCTTCCTGGCCCTGTATCCCTCACTGAAGATGAAAGAAGGGTCTTTTCTGTCCTCCCCAACACTACACAACCTCCACACAGTTGCAGTAATTTCAGCTCAAGAACACTTTGAAGATGGGGCTGAAGTGAGAGGCAGAGATGCCAAGACCACAACCTACAAAACTTTCCCAAATGTGGGATCTTGCACTCACACCCAACAGAACTCCTCATTCCAGACGTTCCCAAGGAATTTATCTGGATGAGTGGAGTTGGCAGGCTGCCCCCAAATCCACCCATCCTTGGAGGGCCAGACCCAAGACACAAAGCCCACAGAGGAGCTTTGTCACTGACAAAAATACACAAGTTTACAAAGCTCACTGGGAGTGGACACCAAGCCCTTTTCCAGCAAGAAAAGCTGCCCCCCACACTTGCTGGGGGTGGAGGAAAGGGGAACATCCATGAATGTCCTCCCCACCCCACACTCCAGCCCCCCAGGGAAGAGCCCTATGCCCTGCCTGGTGCTCGTGGCTCCGGACACTTCTCCCGCACACCAGCATTCCTGTGCTTCTGGATCCAGCCACTAGAGGATGGCAGCGTCCCAGGCCACGCTGGGAATCACCAAATCCTGCTTTGGAAACCGGCAGCACGGAAATCCCATCA
This sequence comes from Promerops cafer, assembly GCA_013398275.1. Taxonomy (NCBI): domain Eukaryota; kingdom Metazoa; phylum Chordata; class Aves; order Passeriformes; family Nectariniidae; genus Promerops; species Promerops cafer. Next base: position 11,183 of record VZSE01000644.1, on the reverse strand, counting down.
GTGCCAGGGCCCCAAAAATATCCACCCCGAGTCGCTCCAGTCCAAATCGCACGCTGGAAGATCCCAGCCCTCAGCTCTGCTTCGCATCCCAAGCAAAGGCAGGCCCTTTGGAAATTGGGATTTTACAGGGGATCGTCCCCCGTGTGCTTCCTGGTCCCCTTGTGACACAGCTGGGTGTGTTTTGATGAGTTACCTGGTGTATTTCCAGATCTCACTGTGTCTCCTCGCCAGTTTCTGTGACCACAAGATGATCAGAGCCCTGTTATCAGGGAGCTCCTGCCACCTCCATGGTTTTCCTGCATCCACCATCAGATGTTCTGAGCTCTGGGCTCTCCATGGGATCATGATTTCCAGCAAAAAGCAAAGCCTGATGAGCCAAGGAGATGGAGGCAGCCCAGCAGCTCAACCCCAGCATCCCCCCAGGACACCTTCAAGGGGATTTTCAAGGCAAATATCTGGAAATGATGAATGCCAAGTAGAAGCCCAATTATGCCAAAAATATCCTGTCTGAGCCACAGCTTGAAGTAATATTCCCCTCCCTGAGGAAGCATGACAGCCAAGCTGAGCTGCAGAATGAGATGAGCTTTGAAAAAGAGCTCGTTGGGGAATAAAACATCATTAGTTGAATCAAAATAACATCATGGATATGAGCAGGGTGAGACTTGAGGCTGCCTCGATCGTGGGTGTCCATCACCCTGCTGCAGCCAGAGATCCTCAGCAATCCACTGGGAATCCACGTCCCTGCTTCCCTGGGGCTGAATTCTGCCCAGTGGGGCGAGTGTTTTGCTCCAAGCAGAGAAGAAAATCTCCGTTCCTTCACGGGTTTGAGCAAAGCAACCCATCAGGAAGAATTCATTATCTCAATATGCAAATCAGTCTCAGGATGCAAATAGATTGGATTTGCTCGTGTCTCCTTGGAGTGAATACTGGCAGTGATGGTGACATCTTCTCACAGGTCACCTGTGGCTTTCCCGTTCCCTCCCACAAGATTCCAAGTGCATCCCACCCTGCCTGGTGGGTCTGCTGGGCTGGCCCCAGCACACCAAGGGCTCTCTCGGACTGAGGAGCCCACAGTGGAACATGGTCTCCAGGCTTGGTGTTGCAGTGATCCCTCTCTGCAGGTGTCCAACCTGTCCCAGGATGTGACATCAGCCTCTGCTGAACTTCAGCAGGGCCCTGTGGGCCTCACCCTTCATCCTGCTGAATGGCCACCCTGCCTCCCAGTTTGGTGTTACCCACAAAATCCACAGACCCACTGCTGGCTCTGGGAAACACCAAGACAAACCTCAGGGGCTGGGGAAAAAAATGGAATAAACCTCCTGGAGTGCCCCACACATGTTGGGGACCATCTTCACAAACCATTAGCTGCTCTGGGGGGCTGGAGGGCTATGGTGACACCACTCCCCTCCCAAGATGCATCCCAGTCCTGGGGAGGGGAACCTGGTGGCACAGAATTCTTGTACAGCATCCCTGGAACACTTTTCTGCTGCTAATTACAGTCTGTGATGTCAGTGTTTTGATTCCAAGCAGTTGCATAACACCTGGAGGTGTCCAGGGCTCCGCGCCGCATGGAGGGCAGGGATGGAAATAGATCCACCAAATTCCAGCTCCCTGCTCCCCGCCTCCCTCCATCCTGGCGGGGGCCCAGGTGGGATGGATGGCCCTTGGGAAGAGGCTGCTCCTCCCATAGGAAGGTGGTAGCAGAAGCACTGGTCTCCCACCCACTTCAGAGGGGTCCCCAGCTTGGTGTCCCCTGCCAGCCTCCCACAGACCATCCAGAGGAGCATCCAGACCCCTTTTCTCTCCAGTGGGAATTCCCACGTGGTGGCTCAGCTTTCCCACCCAAACAGAGCTAAAAAAAGGCACTGCAGGACCTGAGGTCCATCCAGCAAATGCCTCCAGCGCCAAGGGTAGGATTTCACGAGGGACTGGGCTGAAGTCTCAGAGCTGGAGCCAAGTGCAGCTGAGTCAAAGCTCCCTACCAGCTTGCCAGCTGGATGCAGTGTGCCCCAGTTTTATGGGAAAGGCATCCAGCCAGAGATGAAGCACAGCCCAGGCCGAGGGCTCCTCACCCGTGCCCAAAACAAGGCATGGGATAGGTGAATGGAGTCGGGAGCCTCCTCCCCAGAGCAGCCTTCTCTGTGGATCGTAAATAACCCCCGGGATGCTCAGCTCAAAAATTCAAGCTGCCACATGGAAAAGCTGGTGGCTGGAAGGGCATAATGAGCTCTCCTGGCTCTGCCTGGGACAGCAGGTAAAGAGCATCTTCTGCACCCAGGTTCAGGGTGGGCTTTGGCCGACAACTGAGCGAGGTCACCCGGCGCCACTGACCAACACCACCCCCAAAATTCTAAGGACACATCCCAAGTTTTCTGGGTCAAGGCCTTTCCCAAGGCCTTGGGACAGCCTTGTGTTGAGTGCAGGTCTCTGAGCCCTGCTCTGCAGGGGCAATAATTCTCTTCAGCTCGAGCCAAGGCTCTGACCTAGAGTCGTCCAGATTTTGGGGAGCTGCAATGTTTTCCAGAGTTTCCTGCTCTCTCCCCTCCATGTGAGGGTATCCCACACATGGGAACTGCTGATCTCTCCCCCTCTGTTCCCAAGGGCAATGTGAAAAAGCATCACTCAGTGCTCTGAGAAGGACAACACAGCAAAGGCAGATGGCCTCAGGGAGATCAGGTCACTCCAGTGGGCTGTGCCTCAGTTTCCCCAGCTATTGAAACAGGATTAGTTCACTTCCAGGATGTCATGAGGCCCAGGAATAAACACTCCTGGGGCAGGATCAAGCTTCACAAAGGCAGCAGCTTATCTGGACTGCTCCAAGCATCGCCCAGGAAGAGGAGATGTGGTGGAGCATCACCTCCCCAATTAGCCTGGTGACAGGCAGGGACACCACGGGTGTGGACACGTGAGGAGCTGGCTTTCCCTGTGCCAAGAAATGACTCCAATTGCTGAGCCCTGGTTGTTCCAGTCTCCCCATTTATCCAGAGAGTAAACACAGAGAGGATTTATGGGGAGAGAGCTGATGCCACACCTGCCCTATGAGGCCTGCCACATGCTGCTCTCCTGCAGGGTGGGAGAGGAGGTAAAGCCCTTTCTAGCACAGCTTCCATTTTGGGAAGGTTCTTCTGGGCTGGGATTTCTCCTGATGGAGAGATGTTTGAGGAGGATTTCATAGCAAAATGGAGAAAACACTGTAAGCATCATCCTGTTTATGGAGCCCCAAGCCCACTTAAGAGCAAGGAAGGGTTGTAATCCACGTTACACCTGGGGAAACTGAGGCACAGGGATGCAGCTGGGCCAGAGGGCTCCCAGACATTGTTCCTCTGCAAGCACTGGAGGATTTTGGGGTGCAGGTGATCTTCCCTCACTTTATTGCCGAGCTCGTCTCAAACACCAATCTCCTCATCCACTCTCCCCTCGTACACCTGCCTTAATTACAGCTCCAGCAGGGGATCCCACCCTTCCCTCCTCACCCACTGCCTGCTCTCCCTGCTTTAAGTCCAGTAAGGAGCCAAGTGTCTTCCACTGCAGGCTTGGGATCGCTGCCCACAGCACGGGGTGACATCTGGGTTACTCTGCCCGGGCTCATATTGCAAACCCAGCGCCGCTTCCCACCTGCTCAGCCTCAAAAATATCTGAGTGACACCGATGCCAACTTCCCAAAAAAAACCCACCTGCTCCTCTCCATGGCTCCCAGGGCCCGGGAAGCTTTGCAGGAGCACCACAGCTGCTGTCTGCACACGGGAAGTCCCTTCTCACTTCGGTGCCAGAGGGTGGTGGTGGTGAGGGGAGCTGCAAACCCTCATTTGGGGGATAAAGACAGACACAGATGGTCGAGGTGAGCATCTCATCATCCTGCTGCCAGCACAGCACCGTGTTTTCCAGGTGTTTGGTGGCTCAATGTGGACACCGAGGAAGAGAATTAAACTCTTAAAAATGACCCATGGGCAGGATTCGCTGACTCAGCGAGCTTGTGTTACCACAAGGCATAAGAGCTCCAAGGAAGGCCAAGACCTTGGCTAAAAAAAACCCTTTTGGAGGAAGACTTTAGAGTCCTTTCCTGCTGATGCATTCAGCGTTTCCTTCTCCCCGCTCTCCCAGCCAGGTTCGTCCGGCTCCGAGGGGAGGCGTGGCCGGCTCCCTGTGTTTACATCCCGGAGATGCTATCGGGAGCCGAGGCTGTGCCTGTACTTGCAGGAGGTAAACCCACATTCGGTGCAAACGGTAGGGACTTTCCTCTCTCCCAAGTTAAAGACAGCTTCAGAAGAGTTGCCTCAGTGTCTGCTCTCCTCAATGCACAGGCGTTTGATGGCCACCTCCATGGATTTTCAGGTGTGGAAGGGAGAGGTTAATCAGCCCCTCTGGCTTGTGGCAAGTGGTAGCCAAGAGAACAGGGCTGGAGATGAGATTCCTGGCAGAGGCTCCAGAGGATTTATTTTTCATTAGGTTGTTTTTGTATTATTATCTATTTATCTTAGAAGTCATTTGCTCTGCATAAGCGTTTGCCATCATGCAGGACCCACATTTCCCATGAGGCAGGAGGGTGTGATGGGCCCAGATTCAATGTCCTCAGCTCCAAAAGCATTCAGCCATCAGATCTCTGGTCATCTCATCTGCTGGATGGTGGCTCTTTATACCTAGAGGCCTTTGATGTTGTCCATCCCATGAGCTCCCCTCTCAATCCTCCCAAATTACAGATTCAGGGAATCATGGAACGGTTTGGGATGGAAGAGACCTTAAAGGCCATCTGTTTCCTCCAATTTTCACCTCCTGGGAAATTTTCCCCATTTAAAAGTTGTCCCTGGCCTTATTCAGGAGCCCTGTGGATGCTCCTGCAGGGTTTTTCTCAGCCTAATCTTAAATCAGTCCTGGCTTATCAAGTGTGGTCCCAAACAAAAGTAATCTGTGGAACAAGTCCGAGGGAGGGACACTGTTCAATAAAGTTCATCTGGACTCTCTTGCTCCCCTCCTCCTGCTTTGTTTCCTAGACCCTATTTCCACCAAAAAAAAAAAAAAAATCCAAAGAGCAAATTACCCTCAAACCCAATTTTTTTGTCCATCACTCCACCCTACAACTAAACCCACGTGTTAGAGGGAAGTGGCTGCTCCTGGTGAGGTGGGAATTGCCTTGTATTCCCAACACAGCTGCCCAGAGGGGAGTAAAATCCCTGCAACTGCTGAGTCTTGGGAGGATGCCAGTGGCAGATCACTGGAGCTGTCAGCTCCAGCTCCTGCACAGTCTCGTGCCCAAGCAAGCCCCAGAAATGTGCCTGGGATGGATCCCACCTGCAAACTCCAAGTGCTGCTGGACAGGGTGTTCCTAGCAAAAACCCAGCCCAGGGGCTGGCAGAGCTCTGGGACGAGACAGTGAGGGTGGGTGTGTGACTGTCTGAGCCTGCGAGGGACAGCTTGGACCCATTCCCAGTTTGGAGCATTCCTGTCTCTTTATGGCTGATGTTCTCCAGATGTTTTGTATTGCAGCCTCATGTGGAAACCCTCTGGCCCCAGGGCTGAGTCCTGCTCAGCCCTCCACGTTACACCCGGCAGAGGGGAGGAGGAGGGGGGTTTTACATCGCTCTATCCACATCATTTATTATATTTAAAGCATGAATCAGCCCTAGGATGCACCACAGCTGCCCCGAAAGTGCCTATTCCCATGCCTGCTCATCCTTTTGAACTCTCTTTTCCCAAGGAAACACCACACATTTGATCACCCCCTCTCCACAAGCCCATCGAGTGCTGTAAAGGAGAAAGATTCGGATACAACCTCTGGCTTAGGAAGTCCCGAAGCAGCAAATTGCCGGAAACTGAGAGAATATAATGAGGAAAGCATTCCCCTGGCTTGGCCCTCGCCTCGCATTCCTGCGGAGCAGCTCCCCCCAGCCCCAACCAGGGGATGGATACCAGCAGAGTTGGACCGTGGCTCTGAGCCAGGAGGAGCTCCCATGCCACTGTGCATGCATGTTCCTTGTCCATATTGCCCATTTCTGGTGGATTTTGTTGAACCCAAGGACCCAGCTGGTTTCACTCCCTGCCTGTGTCTCTGACGGGTGGGATGAGGTGTTGGTGCACTCCTAAGGGATAAGGGGGAATCTGGTTACCCTCCCTCAGGTCTTGGCTCTAGTTTGGTCCCTGAAGGGGCATTCTAACGCGCCATCCCCACCAGGGACGTGGGTTTGGCAGCATGGATGCAGTGGGACATCCCATTCCCGTGCGCCAGTCCCCACAGAGCCGATGGACACGGTGTCTCCAGCAAACCGGTCTGACTCCCCATTAGGAAACTTTCTCATCTACTATTAAGAGATATTTTAAGACACCCCTCCTTTATCCATCTCCCTCCTCATTCCTCCACACTCCACACATCACTGAGGGTGAGAGCAGCCCTCTACCCTCTACCCTCTTCCCGTCGCTGGGGCTGCTTCCACCTGAGCCCACTTTTCCATTTGCCCCCCATCCTCTGCCCTTCCCTGCAAGCCCATCCTTGTGCCAGTGCTGGCTCCTGCCAGGACGAGGGCACTCAGCCTCAGTGAGGGGTTTTTTTCCCAGAGCAGGAGGGTGCAGGCAGAGCCCAGTGGTGTTAATGGGGTGAGGGAGGTCTGGCTGCCTGATGGGAATTCCAGACTGCTTCCTTGCCTCTCAGGAACCACCTGCATCCTCCAGCAAACACTCCCCACTCCAGAAGAAGGCACTTGAAAAGTTTTCCTGACGTCAGTGGTAGGAAAATCCTCATCTCCATCCTGACTGTGCTGAGCCCAGCTCCAGGCTGTGCCAAACACCCCAAACTGCCAGGGACATTCCCAGCAGGATCAGTCCCAGCCTGTGGCTCTGAGCCCCACAGCCACATCTCCCCTAAATGAAGCTTTCAGCATTGCCTGGTGATGTCCAGGTTGGTCGTTTTTCCCTGGCCCATTTTTGGTCTGGGGCAGGAGCAGGAGGAAGAGGATGGACCCACACGGATACAGGTTGTGCTATTTCATCTCCAAGCACCTGCAAACAGGCTCCACCCCAGTTTACTTCCCAGTTTGGATGCACACCTGAATTCCCCTTTCCTATTGGGGCTGGCAGGATCCTGTGCTGCAGCCAAGCCCCTCGGAGCGTGATGAAGAGGAAGAGCTGCAGAGTTTTGGTTGCCACCCAGGAGCAACACCTGCTCCACTTGCTCAGCAGGGCATGATCCTCGGGGCGGGATCGCCCTGGGTGGATGCCGAGGAGGGAGGTGGGAGGAGGGTCAGCCTCGGGCAAGCCCTGCCGAAGCAGTGCCATTGCTTGACTCACAAAGTCATTAGTGAATCAAAGCTCCCGGGTGATTGCTGTTATGAGGAAGAGGAAGATCCTGCGCCGCTCCACCCTGCTCTGCATTGGGCTGGCCAGGGGTAGAACCAGCGTGGAGGGGGTGGAGGAGAGGTGTGAGAAGCAGGGCTGCACCCTGAGCGTGGCGCAGCGCCGCTGGTACCGGCTGAGCAACGCCGCCGCAGCAGGGAGGGAGCGAGGGAGGCTCCCCACGTCCCGTCCAGAGGCAGAGATGGGATGGGCACACGCTGATATTTATAGAATTATAAAATCGTTAATGCTGGGAAAGCGCTCTAAGACCATCCAGCCCAGCCCAGCCGAGTGTCCTTGGCTGAGAGGGGACAGGGTCCCTCTCAGATCAGCTGGCAAGGCCACCCCAGAGACCTCAAGTGAAAGGAGGGGAGAAGGGGTGGCAAGGAATGGGGAGAGCAAGCAGTCAGGATGGGTGAAGAAGGGAAGAAAACAGAAGAGAGAAAAAACAGAAGAGTGAAGTGGATATTTGTGCAGTGAGGGACTGTCCAGGACCTGGCAGTGCTCTGCCATGGGCACTGGGACCAAGGAAGAGGATGATCTGCAGGAACCCAGCCCTTCCTCTGCCCACCAGGTCTCTCATCCACAACACCTCTATGACTGGCTTGGCCAGGCTGGTGACACTGAAGATCCCCTTGACCACAAAAGAAGAGATGTGGGGGTAGATCAGAGAATCATGGAATCATTAAGGTTAGAAAAGCCCTCTAAGATCATCAAGTACAACCATTCCCCCATCACTGCCGAGGCCACCACTAACCCATGTCCCCAAGTGCCACATCCACATGGCTTTTAAATCCCTCCAGGGATGGGGATTCCACCACTGCCCTGGGGACCTCTCAGGGCTTGACCATCCTTTCAGAGAAGAAATGTTCAGAGGAGCAGGAGGTCCTGACAGGCTGTGGGAGGCAGTGACAGGGCTGCTGCCACCACTCCAGCCTCCACCTACTTTCCAGGGACAATTCAGTCCCATCCCTGCACTTGTCACCCCATTTGAATTGGGGTGACGACAGATCTGCCGTGGCATTTGGTAGTCCAGCACTGCCAGAGAGGGATGAGAGGAGAAAGGAGACATCTTCCACCTTCCCATGGGACAGACCCACCCTCCCTTATCACCCCATCTCCCTAAAGTCCAGGCATGCAGCCGGGCTGGATCACAAGCACCTTCACTCATGGAGTAGGGAAAACAGGATTTTCTCATACATACAGCAAAGTGTTGTTAGCAGGAACACGTGGAGCAGGGGGAAAGTGAGCAGTGTGGTTCTCTTGGTGGCCAGGGAGGGAATCAGATGCATCCCCACACCCCGAATTAGCTGAATTTGGGTGCCCCTATCTCACATCCTCCCTCTGCCAGCACGCAGGCAGGAAGGACTCTGCCCATCCAGCCTCCCCCTTCCACGGAGGGGCACTTCCTTGGCCATGTCCCCATGCAGGCAGCAGTACTTCCCAAAGGGAAACTGAGGCAGAGAGGGTGGTGCACCACAGGAGCTGCTCTCTAACTGGCAGTAGATCCTGGGCATAAGGCAATGTCCAGGAGCCCTGTGCCAGCACTGGAGTCACAACAGACACCCTGCCTTGTCCTTGTCCAGAGGGCCGTGGGGCCATTTTTGGGTGTTTTTTATTTTCTGTCATTCAGGGAAAGAGGCTGGACATGGCCCGGCTGTGTGTGCTGGCAGCCCACAAAGCCCCCATTTGCCCTGGGCTGATCCCCAGCATGGGCAGCAGGGGAGGGGGTGAGATTTTGCTCCTCTGCCCTGCTCAGGTGAGACCCCACCTGCGGAGCTGCCTCCAGCCCTGGGACCCCCAATAGCAGAAGGACATGGATCTGCTGGAGCCAGTCCAGAGGAGGCCACGGAGCTGCTCCAAAGGCTGGAGCCAGGCTGGGAGTGCTGGGGGTGCTCACCTGCACAAGAGAAGGCTCCAGGGAGACCTCAGAGACCTTCCAGTGCCTAAAGGGGCTCCAGGAGAGCTGGAGAGGGACCTGGGACAAGAGCCTGCACTTTTCTCAGCAGGAAAAAGGGAAATGGTTTCACAATGACAGAGGGCAGGGTTAGATCGATATTAGGAAGAAATCCTTCCCTGTGAGGGTGGGGAGGCCCTGGCACAGGGTGCCCAGAGCAGCTGTGGCTGCCCCTGGATCCCTGGAAGTGTCCAAGGCCAGGTTGGGAACAAGTGATCTAGTGGGAGCTGCTCGTGACCATGGCGGGGGGGTTGGAACAAGATGAGCTTTAAGGTCCCTTCCCACCCAAACAATTCCATGACTCCGTGCCAAGGACAAGGCTCGCAGCACTCCTTCCCCTCCAGCTGCAGCTCCAGGCTTTGCCCCGGAGTGCCCAGGGCCGGCCCGCGTGGGAGGAAGGGCAGAACCCGATTTCCGAGTGCATTTGCTTCCCAAATCCGGCCCGTCAGCTGCTGGCAGCGGGTCCCCGCGGGGCTCTGCAGTCTCTTCCCAACACCAGGACTCCCAGCTCGAGCATGCCCGGGCGAATCCCTCCCATGCCGAGCGGGGATTCCCACAGCGGGAATAAGGCTTCACCCAGTGAAAACATCCAGCGGATCAGCTTCTGCCTCATCGCTCAGGAATCCCGAGGTCAGGGCCGGCGAGTCCTCCCACGGCAGCGCGTCAGGCCGGGAGCACGGGATGCACATCCCAGCGTCCCTGCTGACCCAGCACCCGGGATGCTCATCCCAGTGTCCCTGCTGTCACAGCGCCCGGGATGTTCATCCCAGTGTCCCTGCTGTCACAGCGCCCGGGATGTTCATCCCAGTGTCCCTCCTGTCACAGCGCCCGGGATGCTCATCCCAGTGTCCCTGCTGTCACAGTGCCCGGGATGCTCATCCCAGTGTCCCTGCTGTCACAGTGCCCGGGATGTTCATCCCAGTGTCCATCCTGTCCCAGCGCCCGGGATGCTCATCCCAGTGTCCCTGCTGTCCCAGCGCCCGGGATGGCCGCGTCCGGTCCATCCGCGCAGCCTGGAGAGGGAAGGAAGGGGTAAAGAGCATCAGCTTCCCTTGCACGTCTGGAACATCCTCGGACCAGCGCGTGACGCTGGCTCTGGGTGACATCCCAGCTCCAGGGTGATGTCATTTCCCACACAAGTGATGTCGTCTCCGTGGGAAAGGGACCGGGATGGGGACAACTGGAGGGGTGCGGGCAGCGATGAGCAGAGAGGGACAGTGCCCACCCGCACAGCACTCCCGGTGCCACCTCCTGTCCCCTCTGCCACTAACCCCTGTCATTCGCCTTCACCCCGTCCCTCCTGCCATGCCCTGTCCCCATCTGCACTCGCTGCCACCCCGTCCTGTCCCCACTGCCACTTCATGTCCCCAAAGTCATCTCCTGTCTCCACAGCCCTTGTTCCCACAGTCACCCCATATTCCCACTACATCATCCCCTTTCCCCAGTGCCACCCTGTCCCCAGTATCACCCCCTGCCACTCTGTCACTTTAAGTCCTCGCTACACCATTCCTGTCTCCAGTGCCACCCTCTGCCCAGCGTCACTGCATGTCCCCAATGTCTCCTTATGCCCCCACAGTCACTCCCTGACCCCTGTCGACCCTCCGTCACCTCTGTCTGTCCCATCTCATCCCATCCCCGTGTCACCTCCCGTCACCTCCTTTCCCTGTCACCCTGTCAGCCGTGTTACGCCCCATCAACTCTCTCAGACCCGTCACCTTCCCCTGTCCCATCCCGTTCCCCTGTCATTCCCTGTCACTTCCCCGTGTCCCACCCTGTCCCCGTGTCACCCTGTCCCCGCTCCTGTCCCCTCGCCCCGCCCACCCGCGGTCTCCCCGCCCACCAATGCTGTCACGCGATCTGCGCACGCGCGGTGCGCGCGGCGAAGCCGTGCCCGGCTCCGGGCGGG
>VZSE01000640.1:10600-28785 GCA_013398275.1 Promerops cafer | reverse complement strand
GGGGAGGGCGACGGAGGCAGCGCCGGCCCCGCGCCCGCGGCCCCTCCGCAGCCCCAGCCCGGCCCGCGGAGGAGCAGCAGCCTTTTCGGGCCCAGCCCTCACCAGCCCCGCCGTCAGGATGTCCGAGAACCAGCCGAACGCCAACAACCACCACCCGGCCAACAACGCCGGGGCCGCCGGCGGCAACAACCGGGGCGTCCGCAACCCCAACCTCAACCAGAACCCCCTGATTAACGTGCGCGACCGCCTCTTCCACGCGCTGTTCTTCAAGATGGCAGTGACCTACGCGCGCCTCTTCCCTCCCTCCTTCCGCCGCGTCTTCGAGTTCTTCGTTCTTCTCAAGGTGAGGGGCAGCTCCTCCTGCCAGCCCGCGGCCGGACTGAGGGCAGGAATTGCATTAGAAACACCAAAAGTCGTGCCTCCGCCGGAGGTAGCAGGCTGTGTTTGGACCACGCACACCGAGCTGTCCCCGGGGCTCCCGTGGGCCCCTCCTGTGAGGGAGACATTAGTCTCCGTGGTCGTCCTGGTGTTCCCTGTGCTCTGGAGCTCTTCCAGATCTGTAAATCAAAAAGAAATTGCTGAACCAGCTTGCTGGACAGCCAGGCTGGTGCGAGGCAGGAGAGGTTTCATTTTCTGTTTCCTAGCAATCCCACTTTTTGGATACATTTCCCACATGACCTGCTGGATTGTTGGAGTTTTGCTGGAGTCTTGTCTTTTCTGGAAGCAGTTAAGGCACAGCCCCGTTGTAACCCCGTTTCTTTCAGCAGTGCCATGAATGTGTCACTGTGCTCTGGGGTGACCCCACCTGCCTGCTGGGTGATGGGGACCCTCCCAGAGGGGCCTGTCAGTGTCCAGGGGTGACTGCCCTTAGGTAAAATCCTGCTCCACGGCTTCCAGGATGGGAAATTAGAGAAAGGAGAAGTGGACAGCAGCTTGCCAGGCAACAGCAGCACACTCCTCTAGGCTTCTACAATTCAGCAAAAATACATTCAGCAGCACAGCTTGTCTCATGCTGCACAGATACGTTTTCTACCCTCTCAGGACACATTTGGGTTTTTCACATCCCTGTTCCCTCTCCTGGTTGTACATCTGCAAACCAGCTGGGACAGGGATGGTGCTAACGGTGCAGTGGTCAGGCAGAGTGGCTGTGAGCAGTTTGTGTTGCTTCTGGCTCTGATCACAGCTCCTCCCAGAGAAGGAAAAACTTCCTCACGGCTCTGTGGAGGGCAGCCTGCAGGGTCAGGGGTCAGCAGTCTGCTCCCAGCTCTCCTCCAGCTGCTGGCAGGACGGAAGTGGGAGCCCACATTCCCATCCCGAGCCCTGGAATTACCCCTGGCTCTTCTGTGGCTCCCGCAATCAGGGTGGTGGCTCTGCTTTACCTTCCCTCACATGTCCCTGTGCAGCTCCTCTGCAGAGTGATGTTTACCAGGCTGGCTGTTCGTCACAAATAGGTCAGGACAGCGGGGCTGATGAGGACAGAGCAGGGCAGGGTGGCTGGGAAGGGCGGTCTGAACTCAGCAGTGCTGCTCACTGTGCCAGCTGTGCTTGGACCTCTGGACTTTGGACATCTCTCTTCACTCCAGGGAACAAATTCTTTTAGTCCACCCTGCTTTGCTGTGGTTTATGGCTGTTCCTGGGGTGGAGGCAGGGCAGGGAGCTGTGGTGCTCTGTGCACTCGGCCTCGGGGGCAAGGTCAACCTTCCCGAGGCAGGACCTGTTCTTTGGGACAACGGATCTGGTGTGGGTTTGGGTCATTCTGCCCAGGGGTGGGTTGGCTTTGCTTAGAGTTTGCTTTATTCTGCCTGTACAAAGCTGGGCAGGTTTCTCTAGGTTTCAGCAGGAAACTCTTTGTGCTGAGGAGGGAAGGGTTGGAAGGCACGGACGTGTTTCCATTTCCTTCAGTGTGCCTCGTGGCCTCATCCCACACTGTGCTGTGTGTGGTCGCTTTTGGGGACACTGTTGGATGCAGGACCTGTGCTTTCAGAAGGCTGTCACTGTCAGCTCTCATGAGCAGGAGCAGTTGGTTCCTGATGCCTTTGGTGCGTTCCCTGCTGAAACTGCCAAGGTCTGGCTGCTGCCTTGTTGATGGAGGCAAGCATCAAAGCTCTTGTCCACTTGCCCAAATTATTCTGGTGTTTCACGGGCAGAGAAGAGCTGGTGATAACTAGGGGGCCTGACAGTGTCTGCCTTGTCTCCTGCCCTTTAGGCTCTCTTTGTGCTCTTCATCCTGGCCTACATCCACATCGCCTTCTCCCGCTCTCCCATCAACTGCCTGGAGCACGTGCGGGATAAGTGGCCCCGCGATGGCATCCTGCGGGTGGAAATCCAGCGCAACTCCAGCCGGGCCCCCATCTTCCTGCAGTTCTGCGGGGTCGAGAAGTTCCCGGGAATGGTGGTTGAGTCCACGACTGAGGAAGAGGAGGAGGAAGAGGAAGAAATGACTGTGGATATGTTTGAAAACAGCTCCATCAAGGTAAGGACGCGCTCCCTGTGTACGCTGGAGAGCCTGGGTGATGGGCTGGGTGGGGAGAAGTCTTGGTTGGAAGTGGAGTGTCTGTGTGATCCCTTGGTCTCCTGGAAACAAAGCCTGTTCCTTGGCTGCTCCTGAGTCCCCATATTGGCCTCTGATGGTTTAACACAGAAAGGAAAGCCAGAGAAAATGTCATTTCAGGGTGGGGTAGGCCTTTGTGGCCTGTGGATAGAGAGAGCATGGCAGGTGAGAGGTGAAGAGGCTGCTGATGTGGCTTTCCCTACTCTGGTTTTCCAACAGTTTGAGCTGGATATCGAGCCCAAGGTGTTCCTCAAACCATCCCGGGTGAGCAGCACTGAGCTGCCCCACAACGACAGCCAGGAGTTCTCGTTTAGTGACGCAGCCACTAAAGGTATGCAGCCTCTGCGGGAGACTGTGTCCGAGTTTGAGATGCTAGCCCGAGCAGGTAATCACACCTTCACTGCTACCTGTGCTCCTCCTTCCTCCCGTCATCATCCTCCCCACACGTCCCGTCCTGGCTCCTTGGGGCACCTGCACCGTGACCTTAAATGTCTTCCCACTGTGTTTACCTGGGGATAATCCTGTCAGTACTAACAGCAGACCCACAGCAAGCTCTGCCCTGAGGCTGGGGGGAGGCTGGCTTAGAAAATTTGCCAGGCCAAGAGGCTTCAGATCAACCACAGGTGAATGAAGGCTCTTGGTCTGGCAGCTTCCTGTGATGATGGATGTCAGGTATCTCAGATGAGCCTGAATCCCCTGTTCTGATCCATTCACTGTCCCCTGCAATGCACAGGGATCTCCTGACAGTGACATTCCTTCTAGCATGAGCAGGGTTTGGGCTGTGTTCTGGGTGCTGGGCCAACACCAGCACTTGGAGCAGCCAATTTGCTACAATTAATTAATCCTGAAAGCCACCCAGCGGGTTTTGGTGGATTGCGATACAGCACTGCTGTTCCACTCGGATGTTCCCTGGCCTTATCCCACCCTTTTCCTGCCTGACCTAAGCTGCTCAGGACTTGTGAACTCCAGAGGGAGATTTAGTAGCTTTGTATTATTTAAAATGGAATTCCACTGTGGAAAAACTTCTGTTTCTGGTGGTTAAGGTAGGAAATGTACTAAGGAATATTTATCTTAAAATAGAGATGTGGACTTGGATTCTTTGGGTTTTTCCACAAAATTTGTGAGAAGTTGGCCTCTTTCACCACACTGTTGTCCCTGTGAAGGCTGGAATTCTTTGTTCTGCAGACACACTGGGGTTTTGGCTGTGGAGGGGGATGAGACTGGACACTGTCCTCTTCCTTGGTCTTGCCGTGGGTTTGCTTGATGCTCATCCAGAGCTCATTAGTCCTGAATTAAAGGTCATTAAGACCAGAGAGCGGTGAATGTTTTTGGTGCAGGACCTTTATTGCTGGTGCCTGGGTTCTGAGAAGAGTCACGTTGTGCTGGTCTGGGGCACTGGTAGGAAGTCCCTTGTTTTGCTGAATGCCTGGTTGGAAACAATCCAGAAAAGGAGAGGAAGAGAACAGGCTGTTTCCCAGATTAGTAACAAAATTCACATCTTTAATTCAGTCCCAAATGCCTGATTTTATTGTTTTTTTCCAGGTTTTCTGTCGTCTCAGTGCACCAAATTTTATGTTCAGTCAGAATATTTTACCATGAAAAAATATTTTATTATACAAAGGAAGTAGTTGTTTGTTGATATTTAAACCCTTGATTTCCTTTTGAGCTTAGAACTGTTTACAATGGAAACAAAAAGACAAACCCAACAGCCCAGCTTGTGTTTGCTGCCCAGTAAGGGGATCAGGGGATCACTGTCACTGCTGGGTCAGGTGTGTCTCTGTTCAGTTCTTGTGTCCCTTTAACTGTTGCTGTGGTGCTGGGAGCTGCCTGACACCTGCCTCCCCCCTCCTGGAGATACACCCTGGCAGTCTGAAAGAGCAGGGATTAAATTGCTTGGCTCTGACTTAGCGGGAGGTTTTGTCCTTACAGAGATGATGTAGCAAAAAAAGCATCTCTTTGGAACCTTTCTTGAAAAAAAAAAAGCCAAACCAAACCAGGGAAACTTCAGGCACCACCAGTTTCTGGGAAAGCTGTAATTGCTGCTGCCTTCAGTTCTGACATGTAATTGCAGCAGTGACCTCAGTCCCCTGGGAAGTGCTGGGCTCTTTTCTCTGGAGCATTTACTTGGTGTTCAGCAGGTGTAAAGTGGATTTTCCTGCTGGTTCCCAAACAACATGGGAAGCAGAAATTGAACAAAGCAATTCAAGTGGCTCTGGGCTTGCCAGGCAAAGATGTGGGCAGGTTCTGGGCAGAGCTTGGAACTGCTGCCCTGAAGCTTTCCCAGAAGTCCCACATTAAGGACTAATTTCAAGGGAATGGGCTGTAATTCCAAAGGGTTTGTATTGATTTATGTTTAATTGGTTGAGGGAAGCCTGGAGCCCATGTTCGCAACCAGTTCCCTTTTCAGGAACATGATGGGAGGGAGGGAGGGAGGGGAGGGAGCCCAGAGGGGCTGTTTCTTTGTGCTGACTGTTTGCAGATGTGGGTGTTGAGTGTCCCTGTGTCTCTCCCAGTGTGGCCACAGGAAGAGTACATTGTGGAATACTCTCTGGAATACGGCTTCCTGCGCCTGTCCCAGAGCACACGGCAGCGCCTCAGCATCCCCGTCATGGTGGTGACCCTGGGTGAGTGGGAGGCAGCCTGGGCAGGGCAGGGGCTCAGGGGTGGGTACCTGCAGTGCAGAGACCTCCACACCATCTCTGGGAGCTCTTCCTGAAGCCGATGCTGCTCGCTTCCCACGTGGGAGAGCTGCTGTGTGCAGCCTGTCTGCCTTTAGTAGGTCACAGCTTTTCAGGAGGAGCTTTCTGAAATGGTGGAGCCTGGTTCAGTGAGCCCTGATGTCATGCCCAGCACAGTTTTCCCACATAGAGCAGGGAAGAGCTCTCTCCCTCGCTGAAGGCACTGAAGCTCCGGGCTCAGTGTGGAGCAGCAGGGTTAGAGCCTGGTGGCCAGAGCAATTGTGCAGATGCTGGGGACAGCACTCACAGATCTGTCACACTGTGTGTGCTGCTGTGCCCCTGTGAGCACCAGCAGGTCATTTCCCCAAACAGTGTTCTCCTCTCCTGGCATTTGCTCCATTAAAACCTGTCCAGGTCAGGAACACAGCCTCAGACCTTCTCGTGCCTGTGAACCTCTGTATCTGTTAGTGCAGCAATCAGAGAGGAGCTCATCATTTCCTCCCACTCAAGCTGAAGCAGAGCTGGATGGGGGTTAAGCAGCTTTCCTGTGCAGTAATGGGCAGTCAGGGTGAGCCCCAGAGACAGGCCAAGCTTGGAGGACAAATTCCTTTTGTGTCTGTGCCAGCACAGAGTGTGGCATCCCTGACAATCCTTAAGGCCCGACTGCCATTTGCACTTTAGTGTGTCTGGATCTGTCGGGAGGTGAGATTTTCTCTCCCAGTCCGCCCAAGTTTGGTTTTACTGCCCCAGGTCCACATGCAGATGCAGTTCTGCTGGCACAAGTATCCCTCACCTTGTGCCTTTGTGGGTGCAGGTGTGAACAGTGTGAAAGATTTTTGTGTTCTCTCTAGATCCTACCAGGGATCAGTGCTTTGGGGACAGGTTCAGCCGCCTGCTGCTGGACGAGTTCCTGGGCTACGATGACATCCTGATGTCGAGTGTCAAAGCTTTAGCTGAAAACGAGGAGAACAAAGGTAAGGCCTGGAGGAGTCTCAGCAGCAGCTGCCTGGAGCAGTGGGTGTTTGTTCTGTGGATGCCTGACTATCATCTTCTGCCTATTGATTAATCTGTAATGCAAGGAGCAGCTCCTTGTGTTACTGTCAAGGACAAAATGAGAGAGGCAGGAGGGGAGAGGTGTCTGGAAACGTGATTTCCTCCCGCCTCACTGCCCTGCATGACAATGAGTGCTGCCCTGAGGATTTGCTCCAAATCCTGTTTCTTTAGCAGGCACTGGAGCTTGGCTCTTAGTCTGTGGCTTAATCACAGTGAGCTTGTGTTTGTGCTTTTTCTCCAGGTTTCCTTCGCAACGTGGTGTCTGGGGAGCATTATCGCTTTGTCAGCATGTGGATGGCCAGAACATCCTACCTGGCAGCCTTCGTCATCATGGTCATCTTCGTAAGTCACTGTGAGCTGGGCAGTGCCTGGGCTCAGCCTGGTGCTGGGCAGCGAGTGGTTGGTGTTACAGCAGAGCTCTCATCTGCTTTCAGGTTGTAGTTGGTGGAGGATGAGGCCCTACTTTGGGGCATGGTTTTGTTTTGGTGTTTTTTTTAAAGTTCCTGAAGTCCGCCAGTGAAATGAACAGAAGAGCTGAGCTAAAATGCAGTGTTGTTTTTGTTGTCAAAAGGGAGCTGCTGTTAATTTCTAAGTGTCCTTAAAACACTCCAGCTGTCAGTACAGGGTGCAGACATTTGTCCTCTGAGACTTTTAAGAACAGCCCAGACTGATTTGCCAGGAGTGATCAAGATAAACCAAGTGATGATGTGTGAGATGAGGTGTTCTCAGATACACATCAGACAAGATCCCAAGCCATAACTACCCCGTGTTCATTGTCTTGGGTGGCTGGGGGTGACTCTCTTTGTGTGTGGCTGTCCCAGCCATGGGGTAGGTCTGTGCACAATCACTCTGTGGGCACTGAGGAGGAAATGAGAGGAGGGAGGTGCTGGGAGCTGCGGGAGGAGCGGGATGGAGGACGGGAGAATCCCTGCTCCCAGCTCTGTGGGTTGGTGTGGCCCCAGCTCAAACATTCAGGATTGGTCCCTTTACAAACAAATCCCTTACTGTCTGTTCCCCTGCAGCAGCACAGAGATTAATTGCTGTTTGTGAAGCTCTAATTACTCTTTGGGAAATGGCTCTGCACAGCTCCAGCTAATGAATGTGGGATGTGCAAGCCCAGGCTCGCCCGGGCCTCTGCCGCACTGCGATTCCAAGTGCCTCCCTGCACCCGTGGGGCTCTAATCTGCCTCCCCTTCTCTCCCCTGTTCCAGACTCTCTCTGTCTCGATGCTGCTGCGCTACTCACACCATCAGATCTTTGTCTTCATTGGTAAGGACTGGCTGAGGGGTTTGGGTTGTGCTGGGCATCGGGCCTGCTCCAGCATGGGGTGTTGCAAAGTCACAGCAGGTTTGGGTTGGAAGGACCTTGAGGATCATTAGTTCCAGTTTAGAAGGGTCCTACCTATAGCTGCCCAGGGAATACATCCTCCTGCTCCCAGTCACTGCACTTGCCAGAGCTTATTCTCTGTCCTGAGAAGTATTGGCTGGGGACAGAGGATGTGGCTGCACTGAGCAGGCAGTACTGTGGGGTGGAGGGTTCTGTGGCCCTCCATCCTCTCCGTGCCTCAGTGTTTTCTCTCTTGCAGTTGACCTGTTACAGATGCTGGAGATGAACATGACCATTGCGTTCCCCGCTGCTCCACTCCTCACTGTCATCCTGGCTCTGGTCGGTAAGGACTTGCCTCACTGCTTGTGTCTGCAGCACGTCCCTCTGGGATCTGTGGGAAGTCTAATTCCCTGTTCCAAGCTGGCCGTGGCAGGTGGTTACTGTGGCTGCTCATCATAAGGCAGAAGGCTCTGGAATTTGATGGCACAGTGAGCTCCATTGTCCTTCTGGGTCCCCTGGAAAAGCAGCAGTTTGTTGGGAAATCCCAGAATCCAAAGCTTTGTCTGTCCCCGGAGCTCGTTGCAGACTCGCACTCTGTGGCCACGTTGCATTTGTACAATTTTAATTTAAAAAGCAGCAAAACCTCCCGAAATCTGCGCTGCAGGATGCAGCTGATCCTTGGGACGTGGCAGGCAGAACATTCTTGGCCATAGCTGCTGCCATAAGCAGAGCCCAGTTACCTGCCCCGGGCAGGTGCAGTCACAGCCCTGCTCTGAGGTGACAGAGGACCCCTTCCCATGCCCTGCCACGTGCTGATGTCCCCTCTGTCCCCAGGTATGGAGGCCATAATGTCCGAGTTCTTCAATGACACCACAACTGCATTCTACATCATCCTCATCGTGTGGCTGGCAGACCAGTACGACGCGATCTGCTGCCACACCAACACCAGCAAGAGGCACTGGCTCAGGTAAGGGCTGGCTGTGGCCACATTGCCTCTGCCTGTCCTCCCCCAGCTGCTCTGAGTCCTTCCAGCACCCCCAGGCACAACGGCCTCCACTCCTAAGGGTATTATCTGTGTGGCTGCTTGGGAGCTGCCCCACACGTCCAAGTGCAATTACTCCACTTTGGATTTGGGCCTGGATCTTGGAATCACCTTGATCTTCCCCAGCCTCTTGTTTTGTCCTGTTCATAGACAGGCGACTCTAATTATCTGTTAATGAGTCTGTGTCACCTCACGTGAAGTGCCCCAGCTCGGGCTGGTGTTGGGAGGAGAAGGGAGCTCACATTTTTTCTGATTTTTCTTGCCTTCTTGTCCAGATTCTTCTACTTGTACCACTTTGCCTTCTACGCCTACCACTACCGCTTCAACGGGCAGTACAGCAGCCTGGCACTTGTCACCTCCTGGCTCTTCATCCAGGTGAGTCCCTGCAGGGCTGCTGCACCCTGGGGGGCTTTGTCAAATTTCCTCTGAAGCTGGGTTGGAGGAGGGATCCTTATTTCTGTAAGAGATGGAATTAAGCCTGGTTTGGAAATGGAGCAAAATGAGGCTGTGGAACAGGGGATGTTAGGGTTGCTGCCTCTACTCCAGCTTTGGAACTGCCAATAACTTGATGCCACATAGGTGTTAGGAAGGATTTCTGTCCTGTCCTTCTGGATTAAATCCTGGGGAGGGATCTGCCTTGCAGAGGAGCTGTTCAGGTCTGTGCAGTGAGGATGCTGGTGGGACTAGCTCCAAGGTGATGTCTGATATCCTGGATCAGGCATACCTGTTGGGCGTCTTTGGTTGTTAACCTGCTGCAGGGTGGGGACAGGGAATAGAGGATGGGCCAGAGGAATGCTGTCATCCTTCTTTTCCCAGCCTTTGAAAGTGAAGAGGGGTTGTACTCTGTCGCCTGTCTTCAGAGAGAATCTATAAAGGAGCCTGCAGTAGTCATAGTGGAAGGGATAAGTCTTTCCAAACTTGGTGCTGACCTTCTGGGTGTCAGAGCAGCAGGATTCTTCAGGAGAAGTTTGGTTTTCTCGAGATGTAGTGGCCTGTGACCCAGGCTCAGGGTGACACCTTTCCCTTTCCTCCACCAGCACTCAATGATTTACTTCTTCCACCACTATGAGCTGCCAGCCATCCTGCAGCAGATCCGGATCCAGGAGATGCTGCTGCAGAACCAGCAGGTTGTGCAGGGCATCCAGACCACGCTGCAGGACAACCTCAACAACAACACTACGGCTGCCCCAGTGGAGGCCGGGGGCCGCCGAGCCCCGCTGGCCCCTGGGCCCCTCGGGGAGGGCAGCGGTCCGGCCGCCCTGACCCCCGGCGAGGCCTCCAGCGTCATCGCCGCCGCCGCCTCCGTGGGCAGTGACCTGAACTGGGTGGCCGAGACGGCCGCGATCGTGACAGAGGCCTCGTTTCTGTCTGACCTGAGCACGACCCTCCTGGAGCCCACCGTGGTGCATGAAGCTGTGGCCAACGGGACCCCTCAGGAGGCGGCCACGGCCTCCGGGTTGGTCGCCCGCATCAGGGTCAGCAGCGACCACCCAGAGACGGCCGTGGGCTCCATCACCATTGAGGTCACCTCAACGTCCGTGGTGGCTGCAGCAGATGCTCCCCCCGCTGCTGGGGCTGCACCCTCTGCCCCGCTGCAGGAGGGGGTGGTCCCCAGCCCCTCCCTTCCCAAGCAGACTGAGGCTCTCGAGGGCTCAGACAGCCGAGCAAAACCCAGTGGCAAAAACTGCACGGGCAGCGGCAGCATGGCAGAGCCCCTGCCAGCCTCGGGAGGGGACAGTGACCAGGACAGAGGTTTGGAGGACCGGGGGGAGAGCAGCCCCTGCCCAGCACCAGCAGAGAGAACGTCCAGCTCAGAGCCAAGCTCCAGGAACCTGTCCTGAGCCCCGTTGCTGTCACTCTGGACTGCCGGGAAGGCATTTGGATTTTGTTTATTACTGTTTCTCACTTCACCATCATCCTTAACCCATGGATCCCTCTGAGCAGAGCCGGAGCAGCTGGGACAGAGCAGGGCTGCAGCGACCTCCCTCCCCTAGGAAAGGCACGGGGGGCTGTGGGGTTTGGTCCCCTGGCCCACACAGCTCCGGGGCTCCTCTGAGGCCACAGGTGAGCCAGCCACCTGTTCCCACCCTACCCCGCTCATGCCCTGGCTTTCCCTTGTCCCCAATCCCTGGCTTTGCCCCTGCAGCTGTGTTTCCAGTCCAGGTGCTGATCCCAGGTGGGAGCTGACCTGGGACAGACCACAGGCATGGCAGCTTTGTGGTTAGAGTAGGAGCAGATAGAACAGGCAGTGTCCAGCCCCTGTTGGAGAGCCTGGTCACCTTTCCTGCTCTTGAGGGGAGGAGGAGCTTTTGCCTTCCCCAGGCACAAAGTCTGCCCAGACTAGGCACAACCAAAGCAGAAAGCTGCAGTTCAGCCCCCTTTTTTCTGTCCTTAAACTTCCCTTGGTGGGTGGGTTGGGAGGTGGAAGGTGCTGTGTCCAGGTAGGAGTTGCCAACCCAGGAGCCATGAGTGATGCTTGGAGGGAGCCATGCTGCAGTGGGTGTCTGGAGAAGTGTGGGGCGAGGGCAGCAGCTCTGTCCTGCACAGCTCTGCTCTGGGTGAGGCAGCTGCTTTCCAGTGCCTTGTCCCTCCTGGGGGACACGTCTGTGTTTAGGATCAGCCCCATCCCAGAGGAGAGAGTGGCTCCTCAAGCCTGGACTGTTGCATGAGCTGTTTTAGCAAAGAACCAAAACACTAAAGCCAAGACATTTCAGCTGGTTTTCCCGTTTCCTTGGCAGTGGAGGTGAGGCTGGCAGAGCTTGACCCCTCTACCAAGAGGCTGAGCTGGGGGGCTGCCTGTGGACCCCTGCAACGGGGCCAGATCCATGCCAGGATGTGCAGGAAAGAGGGTTTGTGCTGGGAGATGGAGCAGAGTGAGGCAGGATGAAGCTCTGGGAGAACCATGGTGGGACAGGAGGTGACATGTGGGCACTTAGCTCTTGGGGACAGCTGGGTCCCTGCACAGATTGTCCCCGAGTTCAGTGTTTTTCCCCTATGGCTGAGCAGTGTCTGGAGTCCATCTCCCTCGGAGGGCTCCATTTGTTTCAGTGTTACCTTGTCAACACGGGGGGGCTCAGAGCCCCCTCCTCACCCCTCTGCCTTTCCCACCCGGGTGCCCCCTTTTTGTTTTTCCTTTTTACCTGGAGCAGCCGTGGTGCTGCTCCAGGGCAGGGGGGACCCTGCTGTGACCAGCAGGTCAAATCTTGCTGCTGCCAGCACTCCTGAGAAGGGGCCTTGTGGCCAGCTGGCTCCCAGCCTCTGGAGTGCCAGGAATGCTTTTCAGAGGAGTGGGTGGGAGGGGAAGGGGGGGACACCAAACCAAATGATTTGATGAATGAAGAGTAGAGTTCATTCTATTTAATTAATGTACAAAATGTGTTTGTATATAATAATAAATATTATCTCTTAACAGCTCCTGCAGCACCGCCCCATGTCCTGCCCACGGCTGTGCTGGGCTGATGTGGGGGAGTCCTGGGGGCAGGGGGTGCAGCGAGGTGAATGCTCAGTCCTGGGGCTGCCTCCTCCTGCCGTCCTGGGGTGTCACCATCTGTCCCCTTGCAGTGTGCAGGGGCGGTGGCAGGGCAGAGGGCCGAGCACCAACCCTGTCCCGGCCATGCTCGGTGGTGCTGGGCAGCCTCCGTGCCAGAGGAGGGGCTGCAGGGCTCCGGCTCCTTCCCCAGCCGCCTGTAGTGGGGTGGGGAGCTATTCCTTATCCTCAGGGGCAGGCAGAGCCCTGAGCTGCAGCCTGTCCCGCTCCCCGTGCAGCGGCTCCATCCCTCTCCCTCTGCCCGAGGAAGGCTCCGGTTCTGCTTTGCCGTGGCTCTGGGATCAGCCCGGTTTTGCCGCCCTGGAGCTGCCTCTCCAGAGGGAGGTTCCAGTCTCGGCCTGTCCTGCCCCATCCTCGTGGGAGCTTCCTCTGCCGCCGCCTCCTCCTAATCACGGCCGTCCTGCGGCGGGGCTGAGCTGGGCCTGCGGAGGAAGGAGGGGAAGGGGAAGGGTTGCTCTCAGCCAGCCCTGGCTGCATTTGGGGAAGAGGAAAAGCAGACTTGGTCTTCCTTTGTCATCTTTATTTATATGGTGTAAAAACAGAACGGGGGTGCGGGGCTCAGCTTTGTCCAGGCACTGCGGGGACCTCTCACCCCAGTTCAACCCCAAAAAAACCCTCCCGGCCCTTCAAACCCTCACTGCCAGCAGAAGGGACGAGGGGAAGAGTAAAAGGCCCCAGAGCTGGGCAGCCCCAGGACATCCCCCCTCCCTTATCTCCTTCCACTGCCTCTCAGCCGAAGGAGTGGGTGGCCTGCCCTGTCCCACCCTGGCAAAGCAGCCTGTCCCGGGATGTTTTGGGGGTTCCTGCCCCCATCTCACCTTTCCTCCCGGTCTTCCTCGGTGACCAGCAGGGCGGGCAGTGGCCGGCCGCCCTTGGTGGTGCCCAGCACGGACACCAGCTCGCTCTTCCTCAGCAGCGCCGCGCGCAGCTGCTCCCGCATCTCCTGGATCCTCTCCTCCAGCTCCCGGAGCTCGTTCTCACCGGCCGCTCTGTCCAGGGGCTGCGGCAGCCGCCCGTTCCCGGGGTGCCACGGGGACCCCTCAGCCTCGGGGGGGGCTTTGTCCAGCTGGAAGCGCACCCGCCGTGCCTCCTTCCGCAGGGCGCTCCAGGGCTGTGCTGCCGCTGGTGCTGACCTCGGCTGGGGCTCACATCTGGGTGGGGAGGGCTGAATTGGGATCTGGCTGCCATGGGGTCCCTCTGCAGCCCCCCAGAACTCTGGCTGTCCACAGGGAGGAGGAGGAGGAGAGCGGGGCAGGCTCCCAGTCCCAGCTGTACCTCTGCTCCAACTTCAGCTGTTGGCTCTTCCTCTCCTCCGTGCCCATATTCAGAGCCCGATGGATTTTCTGTGGGGGACATGGCAAGAGGGAGTTGGAGGGTGATGGTCTGGAGGTTAACGGGCCAGGGATTAATTGGAGGGTGATGGTCTGGAGGTGATGGTTCAGGGCTTAAACGGGGGTTGGTGGTCCGGGGCTGGAGAAGGGCAGAGGTGGTGCAATTTAAGAGGGAGCAGCGACATGGGGTTAGGGGTCTTTGGGGTGCTGTGTGAGCCCCTTCCCCTGGCCCCACCTGGCTCGTGTGCAGCCAATAGTTGAATTTCTTCTTGCGCCGGATGCGGGGCAGGACGAGGCGGTAGAAGACGTGCTCGCCCAGCGAGGTGAGGAGGGAGCCGCTCAGCCCGATGCACAGCAGCACGAACAGCCCCGAGAAGTGGTAGATGCCCATCTGCAGGGTCTGTGGGCAGCAGGGGCTGTGGGCTGGGCTGTGGGGGTGTCAGGCCCCAGAGCCCGCCCCGGCCGAGGCGCCGCCGCACCTCAGTGACAGCGAAGACGCGTTTGCCGCAGGGCACCATCTTGTACCACTTGTCGTGCAGGAGGTCGATGAACCCCGAGGACTTGTAGCGGCTGATGAACTCGGAGACGTTGGAGGTCAGCGGTGAGTTCTGGGGGAGGCCGATGCCGTAGCCTGGCCCCGGTGACGGGGGGAGAGAGGGGCAGTGGTGGGACAGGAGGTACAGCCCCCAGCGCCCACCACGGAGGGGGCACCTCCCAGCCCTGTGTGGTTGTGGTGGTTGTGTCAGGGCACAACCCCAGCCCGCTCACACACATGCAGCGGAACCCCCTTCCCACCACGGCCCCCCAAACCTTCGATGGCGAAGGGTTTGCCCACAGTGAGCAGTTTGCAGTCGGAGTCAATGGAGACCTCATAATCCAGCAGTGACTTGTCCATGATGAAGGCGTTGAGCTTGGCGGGCTCTGTCCTGTACCAGCATGGGGGGATGCTCAGGGAGGGGCTGCTCCCCCCTTGCCTAGCATCTCCCCAGCCTGACACCCCTCCCAGAGGGGGGTGCACAGGCTCCAGGGCTGGGGCAAAAGATACCCTGGGAGGGGTAAAAGTGTGGGGGGGGAACCCCTCATGCTCTCCCTGCCCCTCACTTGAGCATAGTGACGCCATCGGGGGTGGTGGGGACATTGTAGCGCCGCATGTACTCGTGCATCTCGGGGAAGCTCTTCTTGATGTACTCCTCAGCGCTGCTCTCCCACACTGTGCCAAAGCGGAAGCCCTGTGAGGGGTGATGGAGCTGGAAGGAGGCACCAGAGCATCAGCACCCCTGGCCCCAGGAATGTGTCCCCACTCCCTGGGGATGTGTCCCCAGCCCTGAGTCCCAGGCAGGGTGGCTGGGTGGCCCCAGAGGTGCAGCAGCTCTTGGGGGTGTCTGGGAAAGAGCTTCCCCAAGAGCAGCCTCAGCATGAACTTAGCCCACTTCCCCCTGCCCTGGGAACTGAGGCTGGGATTAAACACCAGTGGGATACACACACAAAGCTTTCTGTGGGTCTCAAAGACCCCCTCCCCACTCTTAGGAGGGGTCAAGATGCAGGACTGGGGCTGGAGAGAAGAAGGAAGATGCAGAAGGAAGGACAGGACCCCCCCTCAGCCCCTTCCCTGGCCTTCAACCCTCTCCCAGCCCATCTGGAGCAGCTGGACAAGTGCCCACCTTTGGGTCGTGGATGCCTGAGAGCTCCTCGAAGGTCTTGTCCCCCACCATGACAGCTGCCAGGTTGGCCGTGTAGCTGGAGAGCACCAGGAGGCAGAAGATGGCCCAGAGGTTCATGAGGAAGCGGCCGGTGCAGCACTTGGGCGTCTTGCTGGAGACAGTGCGCCCAAAGAGGATGGCGTAGCAGAGGTTGAGGGCTGAGGAGTAGGAGAAGATCTTCATGCGGTTGCGGCCGTGGGGGGTCATTCCATAGGGGCTCTTCCACTCGTAGAGGGTGAGGAAGAGTGCGGTCATGTGCAGCGCCACGAAGATGCCCACCCACATGGTCCAGTGCAGGGGCCACATGAAGGCCCCGATGGGCGACGCCGTGTCCTTGGTCCTCACCAGGATGCCCAGGCTGGTGGAGAAGAAGGGGCTGGTGAAGTCGATGACCTTGCTCCGTGCCGAGTTGATGCTGAAGGAGGTGACAGCCATGTGGGCCGTGCCACTGAGCAGGTCCCCCACCAGTCCTGTCCAGCGCCCATTCTTCCAGGCCCCATATTTCCCATCACCCACGATGTAGAGCTCAAAATCAAAGGCCATGTCCTCGGCCAGTTTCTCCAGCAGGTCAATGCAGTACCCATAGCAGCACTTCTTGTACGCCCGTGGCACTGATCCGTTGCCATTGCCAATCTTCTCAAAGAGTGCGTCCAGCACGGCTGAGTCGTTTGTGCCGGGGTCCAGGCAGAGCTGCCCGGCCGGGCAGTTCCCTTCCTCATCCACCTCCCTGGTGAAGACAAAGGGGTGCTCCACCAATGTCACCACCCGCAGCCGTGTGCAGGCCCCCTCGGCCGCCTCGCTGGGGCTCTTGCGCTGCCGCTGGCTCTGCCACACGCCCTCCTCCAGCTCCAGCTTGCCGTGGCTCCAGGTGCCCACTGTCATCCAGGTGGGGACCCCCTGCGAGTCCCTGCGCAGACTCCAGACGCGGAACTGCTGCTCTGGCCTCACCAATGCCGTGTTCTCCACACGCACCAGCCCTGTCTGGCCATGGAAGGACGTGTTGGCCAGGAACCTGCCAAGGAAAGGGTTTCACTGCTCCAGTGTTCAGGGTGAGTGGGGACCAAGGGATGAGGCTGGGAGCTGGGAGCTGGGAGCGGGACGTGCCCAACCCGGGCAGGGACAAGGTCAAGGAGGAGCAGCAGGATCTGGCCCCAGTGCGCTGCCCTGCAGCTCGCTGTGCTGCCAGGGCCAAGTGTTATTAATATTTATAGAGTGACCGTGCTCGGGCAGCGTTAAGGAGATCTGAAGTGACATGTCCCCCCTGTGCAGCACTAACCATGTCCTGGGGGGCTGAGCCCCATGGTGGTGGCTGCACACACTGGGGACAGCACTGCACAGAGCCTAGGAGTCCCCTGGCTCTGCCCTTACCCCTGCCCGGGTCTGGGGCAGAACCCTCCCATGCACCCCAATACCACAGAGCCAGGATGGGGGAAAAGAGGAGCTCCCAGCACCCCCTTACCGGGCAAGGAAGAGCCCCGGGGACTCATCGCCTGTCTGGTGCCTCTCATTGCAGTTGCCCGTGGTCTGCAGCTGTGTGGGGTCAGGGTGGCCGCGGGCAGCGTGGGCAATGGCCTGGGATACCAGTCCCACCACGTCCTGCACGAAGAGCTCCAGCGGTGGCCGGCTGACCTCCCCAAAGGCCAGCAGCCCTGGGGGCAGGCCCTCGGTCTGCAGCTCACTGGTGCTGAGCGGGAAGCCCAGCATCCAGTGGAACTCCTGTGGTGGCAGCCCCAGTTCCTCGGCTGCCTGGAAGACGAGTCGAGCACGGTGCAGGTCACAGCCCAGCATCAGCACGGGGCTGGAGAGGGTCCTGACACGGTCCCCGTGCTGCCGCAGGTAGCGGGTGGCCCTGGGCTCATCCAGGTAGCCCAGGTCCAGGACAGTGCGGAGGAAGAGCTGGGAACGTTGGGCCCAGAGGGCAAGGAAGCTGTCGATGTCCCAGGGGTGGCAGAGCACCAGGCTGGTCTCCTGCCAGTCGTTGGCCTGCAGGACACTCACCAGCACATCCAGCAGCGTCTCCGGTGAGCTCTGCCGGTCCATGTGGAAGTGGAAGGGGCTCTGCCAACACACAGGGGTCGTGGCTGTGCCCCCGCCCGTGGGAACAGCCCAGAGGCAGCGCCAGACATGGGCCCACCTGCCCTGAGGTCATCCCACACCCCCTGCCCGTCCCCGGCCCAGTTCCTGTCTGGGATCCACTGCCAGGACACATCCCAGAGCCTTCCTGCAGACAGAATGGAGTGGGGACTGGGGGTGAGGG
Organism: Promerops cafer; assembly: GCA_013398275.1. Lineage (NCBI taxonomy): Eukaryota > Metazoa > Chordata > Aves > Passeriformes > Nectariniidae > Promerops > Promerops cafer. The sequence continues at coordinate 11,300 of VZSE01000640.1, read as the reverse complement.
CTGCAGAGCTTCCAGAGGAACCCGGGAACTTACCTTGGAGTGAAAGCTGGAATTGGGTCTGGGATAGAGCTGGGCAGGGGGCCAGGAGAGAGCTGAGATGGGAGCTGGGATAGAGCCAGAATAGGGCTGGAATGAGGGCCAAGAGAGGGCTGGAATAGAGCTGAGATGGGAGACAGAGAGCCAGGATGGGGTAGAGGCAGGATGGAGGTGGGAATGAGGATGGGATGGGGCCGGGGTGGGAGAGAAGACAGAGGGAGAACAGAGCCGGGATGGAGCCCGGAGGTAGCCGGGAGGCAGCAAGGATGAGTGGTTGGGATTTGGAATTGGAGCCGGAATCGGAGCCGGGATCGGGATCGAAGGCAGGTCCGAGCCGGGAGGAGGACTCGCCGAACAGAGCCGGTATGGAGTCGAGACGGGGATCGGGGTAGAGTTGGTATGGATCCGGGACGGAGATTAGGGCAGGAGCACGGACGGAGCCGGGACGGGAGCAAGGACGGAGCCGGCGAGCAGGGACGGGAGCGGGGACGGGAGCTGCGTCCCCGTGCAGTGCCGGCGCTGCGGGTCTCACCTGCGATCGGAAAGGCAGCGGCCAGCGGGTGTCCAGGATGCTGACGAAGGGGACCTGGAGGGCGGCGGCGAGGAAGTCGAGCTGGAGCAGCTCCCGGCGGGAGCGGGGCAGCGCCAGGACGGCGGCCACGCC
>VZSE01000640.1:313-10313 GCA_013398275.1 Promerops cafer | reverse complement strand
GCAGCCCCCGGTGCACCGTGGGTCACGCCGGACCCGGCCCACGCAGCGCCGGACCCGCCCGCAGCCGCCCCGTCCACGCCCACGCACGGCGCGGGTCCCCCCCTCCCTGCACCCCGCAGCAAAGGGGGCCCCCACCCGCGCGGTGCCGCCGTCCGAGGGCTGCGACCGTGGGGTCCCCCGGCACAGAGACGCCCGCTGATCCCAGAGTGGTCCCGGCTACCTCTGGACCACTGGGATGTTCCTCCTCTCCCTCCTCCTCATCCGCTTCCTCCGACCCCCGACGAAAACCCCCTCGCGTCGGCCCCCGAGCCGGACTCCGAGCAGAGACCTGCCGCCTCCATCCCGGTAAAGGCCCCCACCCCGATCCCTCTGCAATCTGAGGCGCTGCTTCAATACCGGGGGGTCCCGAGGCCGGGCGGCTCCTCCTGCTGCATGGGGAAGGGGTGAAGGGCGGCAGCGGTGCAGCCTTCAGCTGCTGAGGGAGGGGATGCGGGGCCACCCTCCTCATCCTCACCAGGGAGACTGAGGCTCAACCCAGCCCAAGGGTCCCCGCCACCGGCACACAAACACCAGCAAGCGGGGCCGGAGCCACGCTAAATTAATAAGGAAAAATGAAGGATGGAGCCAAAATCCATCTGGCAAAAAGTATTGATTCATGTAATATCAATAAATGTAATGAGTCACAGCTAATGAATTCCCCTGCGGAGCCGGACCTGCAGGGAGGGCAGCGCAAATCCTGCCAGAGCACGGAGGGTCATGGGGTGCTGGTCCCCCCTGAGCAGGACCCTGACCACGGGCCCCTGGCAGCTCCTTCTCACAGGGATAAACACAGGACAGCCCCCACTGTCCACGCAGGAGGGGCAGCAGGATCCTGGAATGAAAAAGCCCCCCCTGAACACCAGGCAGAGCACAGAAGGGACTCTCTGGGAAGCTCCATCCTCCCCTCTGCTCTAAGTGCAGCACCCCAACAGGAACCCCACCGGGGGGCTGGCAAAGTGTGGGATGACTGGGAGGGAGCGCTGGGGTCTGGGCTTGGCTGGGGGCTGCATCCCTGGGGGTCTCAGAGGGCTCCCTGCAGCAGGGATGTGCTCCCACCTCTTGCCCCACCGCAGCCCCTGGCTCCAGGCGACAGTCCCTGCTGCAGCTGGTGGATGTTGATCCAAAGCTTTGGGAGGAAGAGGAGGAGCAGGAGAGGAAGGGAAATGAACTGACTCCAGTGATTAAGCTAAAAGCATCTTCTCAGGAACTGGCGGGAGCTGGGGATGCTTGGATGCTCCAGTTTTAAAATGCACTTTAAGTCATCTGCACTTGGTGTATTGAACAGGGCGGGGGGGATGACACAGAGGGATGGCCAGGGGACACCTCCACACCCTGTAGGGACAGGGAAGGACCCTCGAGGCAAAGGCAACTGGGCTGTTTGGGGATAAGGAAGCACTTTCCCACTCCCAGTGGGCAGCCCCAGGGATGCAGTGAGAGGTGGTCAAGGTCTGTGGCCATGCAAGGGTTGTTGAAGAAACCATCACAGGCATCTTTCACTATAAAAAACAAATCTTTTATGTAAAAAATAAACCTAAACAAAACCCACAACCCCCGCTGCCATGCTGTGACAATACAAAAGGCCGAGTCCCCAAACACTGTGAAAACAGAGTTGTTGGATCCAAATATATATAAATTGTTGACTGACAAGATTGGAAATAGCACCTTGCTGGCCCCCCCAGAGAGACCCTGCGCCCCAAAACCACCACCTGTGCTCCAAGCCCAGGGACACCTCAGGCCCTGCCTGCCAGATGGAGCAGGATCCCCATCCTCAGCCCTGGTAGCCAGGGAGCCCCCACCTGTTGCAGCAGCCCCCCCACTGCACCCCCAGAGCAGGAGCCACTCAGCCCCTGCTGTCCAGAGCTTGGGGTCCAGTGGCACTGAGCAGCAATCCCCAGGACAGGGTGGGCAGAAGGGGCTCCCCAAAATCCAATCTCAAACCGGTATTGAGAAAAAAAAACACTTTTCTGTCTGCACTGCAGGGTCAAGTAACGAAAAGAAACGAAAAAGGGGCAGGGGAAGAAATGGGGAATGAGCAGGAGCTGCATCCTGAGCCCTCCCAGGAGCCGGCGACGCTCCTCCTGCAGCGGCTGCCCGAGTGCCCCCGGCCCCGAATCGGGGTGAACACGGTCCCTGTGCTGTCCCCCGCCCGTCTCAGTCCCGTGTCACGGAGCAGGCGAGGGCGGCGGCGTGTGCCGGGTCAAGGGAAGGTGAGCCGGGTGCTCGCAGCCGGCTGGGCGGTGCCCGAGGGCGGGCAGGTTCTTCCCCAGGAGCCGGACAGGGAGAGGCGGAGGGGTGCGAGGGCGGGGGGAGCCACTTCACTTGGCTGGTTTGGTGATGATGCGAGTGGAGAAGTCAAAGAGGTCCTTGTTGATTTTCCGGAGGTTGCTCACCTCCTCCTCCAGCTCGCTCACCTGGATCGTCAGGTGCTCCTGGTCTCCAACCAGGTTCTGTAACACGAAAACAGAACAGACAAGTGTCAGGGCCTCAGCTCTGACACTTCCCCAGGAGTAAACCCCAAACACTTTGGTCCCCACCCTCCTCCTCCTCCTCAAAGTGCAGCCCCTCCTGCCCATGTCACCAGCAGATTTCAGGGCTCTTTTCCCCGTTCCCAGCTTGCTCGGAGCCTCATGAGTCAGATCAGCTGACAAGGATCCCCCTCAAGGGGTCTGTACCCCATTCCCAGCCTGGGAGCAGCTCTCACCTTTTCCCTCGTTGAGTACATCTGTGAGTACATCCTCTCTGCCTTCTCCAGGTAGCTCTGCCCAGGCTCCTGCAGGGACCAGAATGGAAGGGTTGCAGAGCAGACACAGACCCTCTCCCCATGCCCCTGGACTGGGTTCCCCGTGGGAGGGACCCTGGGTGATCCTGCTGTCCCCTCTGCCAGGCAAACAGCCCCTTGGCCTGCTGCCACCAAGCCAACAGGGAGCCAACATCAGCTCAGGCAGGACTGTCACTGTCGCTCGCCCAGAGGCAGACATTGGCTGAGGGGAGTAGCTCTGGGACCACTGGCAGGGAAGCTGGGATGGGCAGGACACTGATGGTGTGTGACCCTCCCTGCCTGGGCACAGCCATGCCGGGACCAAGGAAATGGTGGGACAGCAGAGCCAGCCCACGCTGCAGCACGGGGCTGGGAGGACAAATGACTGCAGCAGCCAGGATGGGGAGGAAGCAGGAGGGAGCAGGAACGGGTTTCACCAGCTGGAGGAGAAGCTTTGCTCCGGCACAAGCCCTCCTGGATGTCTGTCCCCCCTCCCCAGGTGCCCACTCCCCCCCAGCACCTGCTGGTGCAGCCCCAGGCGCAGCGTCACCCCCTCAGTGCCCGGCTCGTCGCTGCTCTCGGTGCCGTGCAGGTGTCTGCTGAACTTGGGCAGGGGCACGCTGGGCTTCCCCTCGGGGTTGAACATGTTGGCAGGGGCCAGCACGATGAAGGCGTTTGTCACTGGACCTGTGATGGGACAGAGGGGACAGGTCAGGCTGGACCCCAGCGGGTTTGAGAGGCAGGGGCCTTGGGCAGCCCCAAGAACAGCGAGTATGACCCTGGCACAGGCAGTGGCCAGGATTCTCCACCCTCCCCAGCAGCTCTCCGGGCCAGCTGGGACCCCCGGGGGAGCTGAGCCCGGCCTCCCCCCACCCTGAGCCGCCATCCATCAGCAGCTCCGTGCTGCCACGATCCATCACGCTCTCAATGGCAGAGCTGATGAGCGTGTTAATTACTGCATTTACCCAAGGCTGCTGCTGCTCCCTCCCAGCTCCTGCTCGCTGGGAGCTCCCACCCCTGCCCCACACCCTGCCAGGCACAGCAGCCCCCGGCCCCCCTCCAGCAGGCAGAGCAGCTCGGCCACCGCTACCACAGCCCGACCACGCATTTCCCCTGGCCAAAGGCAAAGGAGAAGATGGTCCACAAGCACCTGAGAGAAGGGTGTGGGGTGAGGGAGGGGACATGGTGGGGCTGAGGGAGGCTCGAAGCTGCTGGAGGATTTTGGTCTCTGCAGAGCAGACAGACACACAACCAGTTCTGACATGGACGAGGGCTCTGTCACCTCTGTCACCATCTACCCTCCAGAGCCTGCTCCTAAATCTGATCTTCCCAGGATTCAAGGTTGGGTCCCACCAGCAAGAGCAGTGGCTTTGCTGAGTGCCTGGGCCCAAAGCTGTTCCTGGCCAGCTCTGATGGCTTCACTCCCTCCTCAAAGACCAGACAACTGTGCTCCTGAAGCAAGTGCCCATCAGTGAGATTCCCACTGCACTGGCAGCTCATGGAGCAGTCAGAGAGGAAAGGTGGAGAGGAGAAAATCTTGAGAATGAACCCAGAGTTCCCCAAACGTGGTCACCACCTGGACACAGCCCCCACAGCCACTCTGGGGCCCCAGTGCAGATGCAAGTCCTGTACCAGATCACCCTGCCCCAAGGCCTGGGGCAGCAGGCAGTGGGTGACCCTGGGCCAGCCTGGGCACAGGGACTAGGCTTAGCTGGGGGGAAACAAATAACCCAGCTTCCAAGACAGAGTGCCAGCAGCATACATCAGCCAGAGCATCCCGGGATGGCCTTGCAGGACCGAGCCCTCGGGGATGGTCTGTGCCACGCTGTGTTTGCAGAGACAAGGATGGAGCTCGTGTGACAGGGTGGGAATTGAGGCCTGAAGGGATTTGGGGGCAGTGCTGGCTCCCAGCCTCATCCCACAGGTCTCCTGCTTCCCCCCAGAGTGACTGGGAGCAGCCCTGCCTCGCCAGCACTGCCACAGCTCATTACCCAGGAGCAGCAGCCTGACTTCTCAAAGTCCACCCACTCTGCCCCTGCCAAGGACAAGCCACCCCTGGTGACACAGCCCCCTGCACCCAGCCTGCTTGCCTGGCCCTGAGCCACACTCCAGCTGCTTGGATTTATTTGCAGCAGTGGTGAGGGGAGGGCAGTGGGTCCTGTGTGCCCCCAGCCACCCCCGTGCCCGGCAAGCGGAGGGACCGCACTGTCCCGAGGACACTGGCCCAGAGGCTGCTGTCACATCACCATGTCAGAGCCCTGTCACCTCTGCCTTGGGGAGGGAGCAGGACACACTGGAGGGGCAGCAGGGACAGACCTGGCTGGGAGGCTCACGCCTCTGCTCGGAGAGGCCAAGGGGGTCAGGGATCCATGCAGAGGGGGCTGGGTTGGGGCAGCAGATTCCCTCACTCTGGGAGGCTGCAGGGCTCTGTGGGGACTGCAGACCCAGATCACAGCTTGGGGGTGCTGGGCTGCCAGCCCACTCCTGAGCACACACAGCACAGCGCAGTCATGCCAGTGCCAAGGCTGCCAGGGAAACACAGGCAGCAGGGAGCCAGCAGAGGCTGCAGAGCACCCACAGCTCGGGGTCAGCCTGGTCCTGTTCCTCCTGGGAAGAGCCTGGTCTGTCCATGCTTCCCTGCAGCCTCAGGAGGACTCTACTGCCCGGCTCAGAGCCAAAGCCCGGCCCCCCTGCCGCGGATGACTCACAGCTCCATTTGGTCTGTTTTCACCCTCTAGTGCCAGCGGCGCCAGGCTGGATGGGCACTGCAGTGGGTCCCAATTAGGGATGGTCCTTGGCAGCCAAAGGGAAGAGGAAAAGGGTCTGCAGGCAGCCTGGCTTCCAGAGACTGCCCTGAGGCAGCAGCTCAACCACCACAGAGGAACAGGGTCTGGTTTCCCCCACCTTCACCTTTGGGAGGGGTTTGGGCCATGCCCAAGGCAGCCCCCACGGGCCAGAAACCACCACAGTTGAGGGAGGAACACAGTTAACAACAGGAAAGGTAAATCCCCCACTGCTCTGAGGTAGCTCAGGCACCCAGCTGCTGCTCCTGCAATTTACTGGAGCCATCAGACTGAAATCCCAGACGGCTGCTCATACAGGATTCACTTCAGGCCCCATGAGCTCACGGGCACTCACTGCCAGGGTCACAGATCTGTCTCCCCTCCAGACACAGCTGGGGTGTATGTGGGGTGACTGCTCCCTTGGGAAAACAAGGAGGAGGATCCCGTGTGTCCTCAGTGACAGGGTGAAATCCATGACTCACTCCCGACAGTGCACAGGGGGTTGTTAACACATGGGGCAAGGTCACGGCACCGCTGCAGACAGCCGAGGCTCCCTCCAACGCCTCTGCCCTTCCCAGGGCGTGAAGCAAGGGACAGAAACACACCTGGAGTGCCCAGGGCAGCACAGGTGAGACAGCAGCGGCCTGTGGCAGTGAGGATCCTGGAGATAAGGACATTCCTACCTTTGTGATTCATCGTCTTCAGGCACTGCTTGCTCTGGATGTCCCACAGCCGGACGGTTTCGTCGTGAGAGCCCGAGAGCAGGAGGCTGCCATCTGTGGAGACTGACAGACACGTCACCTGGTTCCTGGAATGGGGAAGAGGATGTTTAAACTCAGCATGACCCCAGGACGGCCAGCAGCTGGTGAGGTGGGCAGATGGTGGCTGGCAAGCATGTCTGGTTCCTCACCTGTGCCCTTTGAAGACCTTCCCGTTCTCCCGCTCTGTCTGGAAGGTCCGGTCTCTCTGAACCGGCTGCAGAAATGAAGGAAGGGAAAGGAGTTAAAATTCAGGAAGGCTGAATCCAGCAGGTTCATCACCATGTCTGGAGGGGGCGGAGGAGACACAGAGGAACCAGGCCCTCCCATGCCCTGGCAGGTCACCCCAGTCCCAGAGGGGAGGTGACAGTGGCTCGGGGTGACAGGGCACACCTGCAGCCCCGCACACTCACCCAGGCACAGAGGTCGACCTGGAAGATGGAGCCGTCCATGCCCCCGCAGAACATGTGGTACTCAGAGAGGTCCAGAGTCACAGCCATGATCCCCACGTCGAAGAGCACGGAAAGCAGGAGCTCCCCAGATGAGACTTCCCAGAGCTGGAGTGACAGGGGACGGGAGAATCAGGGGTGAGAATGTTAGGGCAGGACTGGGGGAACACTGACATCCTGGAACCCCACACTGGCATTCCACCCCGGCATCCCCTCCTGGCTGTGGCTGGGAAACTGAGTCCAAGGCAGAACCCAGATCAGCCTCTCTGTGAGCAGGAGAGAAGTTTCCCAGGCAACTTCAAAACAGCTCTGAACCCTCTCTGTGGCCATCCTGCCCTCAGGGCATCCCCTGCCCCACAGGCTCCAGCCTGCTCCGCTCCCTGTGGACACCAGCAATGGGAAACAGAGGAGCTGACCCCGACATTCCCAGGACAACAGGGACTGCAGCAGTCCAGCCTGGGGGCAGGTGCAGAGAAACTGCTGTTGTTGGAGAGGCAGAGCCCAGGTCTGGCAGCTCTGAGTCATTGCAGAGACAGCCAAGAAATTAAGCCACTGCAAAGCTTCGGGACAGCTTGGGGACAGGGACAGCTTCCTGCTCCCTGGCAGGAGCCCGGCTGTGACCCCGCAGGGTCTGGCACCTCTGAAATGAGCCTCACCTTGGCTGTCTGGTCGAGGGAGGCGGTGGCAGCCCGTGCCAGGGGCCCTCCGAAGCCGCAGCACAGGTCGGTGATGGGGAGGCTGTGCCGGGACCAGACGTGCCGGGGGTCAGGGATCTGGGAGGGCTCTGCCTGCAACACGCTGTGGGGAGAGCAGAGGCAGGCGGGTCAGCCACGACAGAGCCCCGTGGGGAGCTGGGCCAGGCTCTGCTCCCACTGGGAATGCCTCTCCTGGCTGCAGGGACCAAGTGGGACACGGGAGCTGCTGGCAGCCATCCAACACGGATACCGAGGCTGAGGGGCTGAGATCCCTACCCCAAAGGGACAAAGACCCTCAATAAAGGGCACAATACCCTCTCTGTCACCCCAGGGAAAGAAGTCAGAGCCATATGCCTGATCCAAAGAAGCCCAGGTGAGACCCCAAGTAAAGGCTCTCTGCCTGCAAGGAGGGCACAGATGCAGCTGTGGGCTTAGAGGGATCTCCTGCTCCAAAATCCCTGTGCCCCCCAGCCCCCCTTACTTGTAAAGGTTCCACACCAGGGCCAGGCAGTCCTTGGCCCCTGAGAGGAAGTGGCTGCTGTCATCAGTGAAGCAGAGGCACGTGAGGTCCTGGTAGTGTCGGTTCAGGATGGCGAGGAGGTTCCCGTTGGACACCTGGAGTGAGGGGAAGGGCAGGAGGGTGTCAAGGATGTGCTGGGGTAATGTGGTGCCCTGCCCTTGGTGCAGTGAGGGGAGAAGGGTGGGTTTTGTTGCCCACATGAGCCTGTTGGCACCTCGGGACAGTGACTGACACCACTGAGGTACAGCTGGAACAACAGCCAGGACCACAGGGAAATTCAGCACACGGCACTGGAAGAGGTCCTGGCTCATTAACTCTGGAAGCCAGTGATGCCAGAGCTGTTCCTCTGCTCAAGTCAAAATGTGCAGTAAAGATTTCTTGTTCACTCCTAATGTTCATATTACTTTGGCAGCTTCTTCCCTCCTCCCACAGGTCCTCCCCTTTGGCAGTGGGTTTATGAGAGCTGCAGGACACCCCAGGGGTGGCTCGTGGTCCTGGGCCAGCAGAGGCTTTAGGGTGGACAAAGAATTCTCCAAGCCTGGAGCATTTATTAAAAGGCAACATTGCAGATGGGGAGGGAACCAAGAAGAGAAAAAGCCTCAAATAAAATAAGAGTCTACTTCATCCCATGGTCTGAGTTACACCAAAAAATCCAACTAAACCTCAATTCAAGGGGCTTCACAGACAGCACAAAACCAGGGCTCTAAGGGCTGGTTCCAGCTCCATGACAGTTTCCATGGAGCCTCTCCAACGTGCCAGAGGGACAGTGCCATACTCTGGAACACATCTGTGGGTGACAGGAGCTGGAGCAAGGCCCAGCTTGGAGCATCACAGGCAGCAGCTCCCACTGCAGGCTCAGCCTCAGGGATTTTATTCCAGCTACAAACACATTGGTACAAACAAACCCTGATGGGTTCAGGTAGAACCACTCACACCAAGAGGTTCAAACCTCCCCTGGCATGGGGAGCTCTCCAGGTGAGGCATCCTGGGGTTTAATCCCAGGCTCAGGACAAGCTATTGCTTTTATTTCCTCAGTGGTGTGCTGGGAACGGAGCATAATCCCAAGTAATCCAGCAGTAATTAACCAGCAGGACAACGAGCAGGGCACAGCAGGAGCTGCTGGCACCCTGGGCACACACAGACACGCAGCTGAAACGTGGGAGAAGCACTGAGGTCCTGTGCTGCTGCCTTGTGGGAGCAGTGCCCGACCCCTGAGGCATCAGAGATGCTTGGAAAATGGAGAACGAGGCAGAGTGAAGCCTCTCCCTGAATTCTTCCCACTCCTACTTCGATGAGCTGCCCCACGGCAGCCTTTGCCTGCTGTGGCACCCCAGGATCAGGATTTGCAGACATTTCAGGGATAAGGACACTCCCTGGCTGTGCAGGGTGAGAGTCTGCGTGGCCCTGAGTGCCCCAGCACCCGTACCTCCCACAGGTAGATGCTCTCGGCGACCCCCGCCAGGATGTAGAGCCCGTTGGGAGAGGCCGTCAGGCAGGTCACAGGCCCGGGACAGATGATCTTCTGCTGCAGCTGGTCCTGGGACAGAGAGAGCACAGCGAGGGCTCACAGAGGGGAAGGGGCTGCAAGCAGGGCCCCCCGACACGGGGGCTCAGGGGGATCTCTGTGGGGGTTTCTGAAGAGAGGGATGGGGGGCACCTGCCCGTGGTGATGGGGGTCGGAATGGAGTGGGGGGGCCTGAGGGTCTAACGGGGACGGCGGGGGTCTCTGTGGAGAGAGGGGCCATGGGGGTCTCTGCAGAGAACTGGGCCACGAAGGGGTGTCTGAGCACAGAGGACAGTCTCCATGAAGAGAGGGGCCATGGGGGGTCTTTGTGGAGAGAGGGGCCATGGGGGGGTCTGACCAGGGATTTGGGAGGGTTCTGTGGACGGAGCGGCTCCTCATCACAGGGCCGGGGTGTCCGCAGGGAGGGTGGCCCCGTCACATCCCCCACGGGGCCCGGACTCCCCCCGCGAGGCCCGGGGGCATCCCCCGAGCCG
>VZSE01000638.1:257817-269919 GCA_013398275.1 Promerops cafer | reverse complement strand
CCGGGCCCCGCCACTCCTCAGCATAGAGAAACCCTCGCGGGCGGAGCGCCCACCGCTCCCCGCCCCAGCTTCCGCTCGCAGCCGGAAGCGGGGCCGGCGCCGCCGCACATGTCCGCCCCGCTCCCGCTCCCTCCCCGCCCGCAGCGGCCGCGGCTCCGCAGCGGAGGGTTATTTTCTAAGAATCAATAGATTTTTTTTCTTCCTTCAAAATAAATACAAACAACGTCCGAGCGCGGGGCCGGCCAGGGGCTGGGCCCAGGGGTGGGGGGCAGCACAGGGGTGCGGGGCGCGCGGGGCCGCCCTGGGGCACGGCGGCGGCCAGAACAGCATCCCGGGGAGCGGCGAGCTGGGGGGAGCGGGCACCGGGAATGGGAGAGTGGGGGGGCACGGGGGACCGGCCCCACCCCTCCCGGTCCCCCGGCCCCCCGTGGGTGCAGGCCAGCTGCACGGGGTGGGGGTCACCGAGCCCCGTTTGCCCTGAGATTCGGTGGGGGAGCGGCCGGCGGCACCGGCTCAGTCGCTCTCGCTGGAGTCGCTGCTCTGCTCGCCCTGCACCTTGTTGCGGTGCTGCATGGCACGGTGGTAGGCGATCTGCACCGACTTGCGGATGTTGGACTTGCGGCCCTCCAGCATCTTCTCTTTGTCCAGGTCCTGGTTCACCCCCAGAGGCACCAGCTTCGTGCGGGGCAACCACTGCCTGCGGAGAGCAGGGGGCCACCTCGTTTGAGGGTTACAATCGTCTCTGGGGACCCCCCTCCAAAGCCCTCAGCGCCCTGGCCTTACCAAGTGCGCTTGTTGTCGAAGAAGAGGACAAGGTAGAGGTGCTCGCGTGCTTCCTGAGTCATCTGCTCCCCCAGCTTCAGCACCTCCAAGGGGGGCACGGGGATGGGGACACCATGGTGGAACATGCCTTCCCGCGGCATCTTGGGGTCAATGATCTGCAAAACGAGCAGGGGAGGGCTGAGAGGAGAACAGGTACCCCAAGAGCCAGTCTGCAGGGAGGGGACATGGATTTCAGAAGCCCCGATAACAGGCAGTACTCACCAACGCCGGGTAAGAGGGGTAACCCCGGCACTTAGCCCACACCAGGTCCAGGGCATCCAGGGAAGAATCCTCATCCTCAGACAGCCACCCCGTGCCACGCCCCATGCCCTTACGCACCACTGTACAGGAGGAGAGGGGAGTCAGCTGTGTCCCCCCAGGTGATGGTGCCAGCCAGGCACACAGGTGTGCAGCCCCAGTACTTACTGCTGTGCCCCACACCTCGTCCCGTGCCCACGGAGTAGGACTCATTCTCTGTCCCTGATGTGTCCTCACTGCTGTCCTCTGGGAAGTTCACTCGGGAGAAGGAGGGTTTCCCTCTGCCCTGCTTGGAGGGTGTTGTGCTGTGGACACAGGGAGCAGAGCCATCAGTAGGAGCCATGTTAAGCTTCCAGGAACTGTTTTCCAGAGGGCCAGGCTGGTGGGACACCAGGGCTTGTGGCCTCCAACTGCTGGCCTTGGCACCAGGAAGGACTTGGCAGGGGTACCAGGCAGAAAGGTGGGATGGTGCTTCTGCTAGGGTGCAAGTCAGACCCTCACCCAGTTCCACCTGGGAGGATCACAAGATGTGCCCTCATCCAAATTAGAGGTGCAGGCAGGAACCTGCTGATGCTGGCTGCTAGAAGGGCCAATGACAGAGCAGCTGCTGTGCCAATAGAGAATTCCCTAATTCATGCTTCCTACTAGCCCTTTGCTGCACACTCGCACCTTTAGGTTTTACATTAAAAAAGACAAAAACCCCACAGACTGCCAGGGATTAGCAGCTTAGCTGCAGGATGAACGATATGGGGACCACCCAATGAGGTGCTCATCCAGAAACTCAGGGCTGAGAGCTACCCACTGCCACCCTGGGCAGCACCGCTGTCAGCAGAGCTGGGCCAGGGGCAGTACCTGGTACGGTCTGAGGCAGCACTGCTGCTGCTGCTGCTGCTGGACTCAGAGTCGGAGCTGCTCCGGGGAAGATTGCAGTCATTGCGGTACACCAGGAAGCTCTTCTTCACGGGCTGATTCCCGCTGCTGAAACCGTTGGCTGGCAGGTCTGAAAAACACCCCGACGAAGAGCATTACCATTGCACCAGAGCCTGCCACGTGCTTCCAGTAGGGCCACAGATGCCCAGCTGCACTCACCCATGGTAGTGTCCTCTGTGGACTTGTCACTGTCACTATCTGAGCTGGAGCTGGGACGCGGGCTTCGCCCTCGCTTCCTCTGCCGCTGGGAGGACCCCATTATTGGTAGCTGGGGGGGCCCAATGGGGCTGCTCCCATGCCCAGGAGGGATCTGGCTGTCTCGATTCTTTGGGGGGCGTCCTGGACGTTTTGGAGGGCCTGCAGTTTTAGGGTTCTTCTTGGAGAAGAGCACAGAGGTCCTCCTGCCAACTTCATGTGCTGGGGTAGAAGAAGAATTGGGACCCAGACCTGGAAGAGGAAGAAAGTGTCAGCTGCAGCCCTGATGGCAGGGACTGCACGGCAGTGATGTCATGAAACAGTTTCGTTTCTGGGGAACATTATCTCAGAAGATCCTCCCTCACTGTAGCAAGAACCTGCTTTTCCCAGTGGTTAGGGGACAGGACTGGGAGGCAGAGGTGGCAAATGCCCAGTGACACATGGTAGCTCTGCCTGGAGCTTTTGCTCCCCACAGAGCCCAGCTGGCCTGGAAGCTGGCAGCTGGCCTGTTCGACTCAGCCCTGGGAGAGCATTTGGAGCTCAGCAGTCACTGCTGCTGCAACTCGCTCCCGTGCCCTGCGGCAGGAAGGGACACCGAAAGCAGCCTGCTCCATAATGCCCCTAGAAACCAGACAACATGGCCAAGCTGGTAGGTCCTATCAGAAGGAAACAATTCACCCCATGCCCCACATCACACAGCTGGAACTGTCAGTCTCTGGAACAGCATCCAGTTCCTTGACTGACAAGGAGATGAATTCACCAGGTGACTGCTGACTGCAGCTGTGAACACCAGCGACCTGCCAACCCTCCTCAAGGCCATACACACACCAGGCTGTGGCTGTTCCAGACACAGGACCTGGTCTCCTTCCTCCAATCCCCCCTGCTTGTCCAGCACAGCTCACTACAAACTATCCAGTGAGCATGCTGGGAGGGAGCCTGGGGAGGCACACACATCATACTTGGCACCTGCCCCTAAGGGAGGCACTACAGGAAACGAGGAGTGCCTGCAGGGGGATGTGGGATAAGGGACTGTCTCACAAGAGGCCACCTGCCTCATTCCCATGGAGGAGTGAAGACTGAGGTGTGTGTGGGGAGCTGCCTACACAGCAGCACTGCTTCAGGAGGCACCTAGGCACCTGCCAGGGCAGCCTCTCCCCAGACAGGCCTGTCCAGAGGCAGTTCTCCACGGCTCCCCAGACTGGCAGTTCTGGAGGCAGTATTACCTTTGCCAGTCTCCTGGCTGCTGCTCTCCTCTGCAGCACTGTCTGTCTGCAGGTCCTTCTCACAGGGGTTGTGGGACTGCAGGACTCCTCTGGCAGAGGAGCTGTGCCGCTCCAGCCCATCCCGGCCCAGGTCCCGCGGGTGTGCGAGCTTCCGCCGTAGGACTGTGATCTCCTTCTTGATCATCTTGGCCCGGCGGGACCGTCCTATGCTCTGCTTGCCAGCGTTGACCTCGTCCAGCCGCTCCAGCAGGATCTTTAGCTGCTCCTCCAAGGGCAGGTGCTTCTGATTCTCCGAGAGCAGCAGCCGCACATCTTCTGGGGAAACAAAGAGGAGCAGATGGATGAAAGAAATTGGAAACTCGGTGGAGCTCCTCTACCTGAAAGGGCATGAGGCAATCCAGGTTCCCTGCAGGGGAGAAGGAGGTGACATGGCACCAAACACCTGTGAACTCTTTAGGGAAGTTACCCTAAAAGACCAAGAGAAGGAGCCCTGTGGGAAGTCAGCCAGCTGGGACTACTGGGGAAAGCAGGCTGATCAGCAGTGTGGAGAATACTGGGTTTCACATTGTCTGGAACAAGAATGCAACAGGAAAGAAAAGACACACAGACAAACCACTGCCTAGAACCAACCTAAAAACCACCAGGTCTCCAGGGAGTGGGGACACACAGCCCAGCATTCGACTTAACCTCCCAGAGGAGGCAACTCAGACTCCTGAGTGCCTTGACTCAGCCCAGGCTTTACCTCTGAGTAGCCCTCATACCCCAGGACAGGGAACGAGTACCCACCATCCTCAATGTCTTGGATCTGAGCCTCTTCCACTGTTACACAGTGGGGGAAGTGCATGCCTGTCTCGAAGTCAATGCCCATCTTCTCTGCCTGCCTGCGAGCCTGCCGGAGCACAGCACCTCCCTGCTCCCGCAGACGGATGGCTGCCCGGTAGAAGATTGTGTCTTTGGCATTGTATTTCAAACAGTTGTTAATAATCAGGTTGAAATCCTCCTCAAAGTCATCAAAATTCAGATAGCGATAGGCTTCTAGATTTTGTTTCATTGTCTGAAAATCCATTGGCTTCTTGATGTGATCCAGGTAGTCTGGGACCTGCATGAGGGAAGAGCCAGAGTTAAGAGCCCACGAGCCACAGTTAGCAGTACCTGCTCCAATAAAACAGTTGTTAGAGGAATCAGGTATCACTCCCTGTGCTCTGCCCAAATGCACATCAGGGAATGCCGTCTGCTTTTGCAGCTTGAGGAACAGCAACGCCTCCAGACTAGGGAGCCCATGTGCTGCGCTCAACCTGTTAGAGCGGATACGCACTCCGAAGCATTTTTACGGCTCCAGCACACACGCCAGCAGCCTGTCCTCAACTTCTGCCCGCAGGCAGCTGGGATCCAGTATGCTAAATGTTATTCCCTGGAGAGGGAGCTGCAAGTGCAGCCCCAGGGGTGATGGTGAGTGCAGAAAGGTAAAAGAGAGCTGTCACCTTGGCAGGTGAGATGGTGCAGCCTTCCTCCCCATCTGCTAAGATGCCTCATGCTGACCTGCTGCCAGAACCTTGCAGAGATCATGTGGACTTTTGCCATGTTCCCAGGCAGGGACTCAGTGACAGTCTCAAGAATTATCTCCCCTGCCTGCAGCAGTGACAGTCTAAGGGTCAAACCCATCTCTGTACTGTGCTCAGTTATCTACCAGAGGCCTTCACAAGAGGACAGGTAAGAGCATGCCAACTGCTAAGGGCTGGCACTTTGCCTTTCCCAGAGGGAATCCCCAACTGCTCACACACCCTAGGGTGTCACCAGTAACAAACACAGAGGAAGAGCCAAGTGCTATACCCCAGCTGTCACCAGCTCAGCTGTTCTGCATTTGGCTTACCCAGGAGGGGAATTGCTGCACAGCCCCCTCTGGTGAGTGAGTGGTGCTGGGATGCATTAGACAGTACCAGGCTGCTCAGGGATCTTCTGGACCAGAACACACCCTGGGCAGCCCTTGGCACGAGCAAGGGACAAGTTTGAGTGAAGTAGAAATCTGGGGAGGGGATTCTTACTTCGTAGATTTCTGTTACCTCAGACAGAGGGACCGGCTCACTGAAGATGTTGCCCGTGTCTTTCTCCTGCAGCTGCTCAAGCGTCTTGCGGAGGAGGATGAGGAAGGGGGTGAGCTGCATTTCCAGTGCCACCTGCTGCACTTTGATCTGAAACATAGGAACAGAGCGGGGCTGAGCCCCTGGTCCCAGCCAGGCAGTGGGGACTGTCCCCAGGGAGCAGCAGTGCAGCCCTGCAGGACAGCAACCCCTCTCCTCTCCTTGCTGAGGGGTAGGGACCACCCCTCACCCCTGTTTCTGGGGAGCAGAAGTGTAACACCGGCTCCAGCACCTGTGCGTCCCACCTGTGCCTTGCAGAGCAGCCACCTTTGCTCGGAGCCATCGGAGCAGAGCGCAGCACAGCCGAGGGGACCCCGGCACACCTACAGCACTCTAAGGAGCCCCTGCTGATGCCCACCCCAGCAGCTCCCCAAGGAGGGGCAATCGTTACCGTCTCTCTCTTGAGCTTCTCCCGCTTGCGTATCAGCTCCACCAGCAAGCGCGCACGCTCGAGGTCATGGCGCAGGCGCTGCCATGACTTCAGCTGTTCCTTCAGGGCCCAGTTCTTATCCTCAGTGTCTCTCTGTGGGAACATCAGAGACTATGAGCGGACAGAAGATGTGCTCCCATCTCCACCTTCCTGACTGTGTGCTGGGGTGCTTTCCTGGCAAAAGGAACCAGCATGCCTGACCCACTGGTGCAGCAAAGGTCATAGCTCCTTTCTTGTAACCTAGGCAGGTGATTCAGTCTCACCTCTGGCAAGAGCTAAATACCTGCCCCTTGGTCATCGAGGCCTTAGGATGTCAGGAGGTGCACATCCTGAGCCTCTGGAAATCCTCTTCCTAACATAACCAACTGACTGCCGCAGCTGCCCAAGAGGTCTGTGCTGCTGCTCACAGCTCTGACGAAGTGCAACAGGTCAAAAAGGGAACACAGCTCTGGTTGCTTTCATTTCTGGAGCACCAAAAAAATTAAAGCTTTTATCCTGCCACAGCCAAAACTGAGCAGAAGCAGCCTTAACTCTTCTCCAGCAAAAATAATAAGAGTGGACATAGGCAGGAGAAACCCTGCCCAGTCACAGTCATCAAAGGGCTCAGAAAGAAAGATTTATGGCTCAGATGGGGAGCCAGAAGAAAAATCTTCCTCTCTGGCACGAGATTTCACAACTGTGAAGTGCTGACTGTGGGCTGGAAGCACCACCCAGAAGGAGCAGTCCTGGAGCAGTATCTGAAACTAGAAGCGAGGCCTTGGTTCGTTAGACTGTTTCTGGAGATCCCTGGCCATCTCTCTCAACACTGCCTGACACAGCAGTCTCATACTAGAGCCATTTCTGACAGGTTTGCCATCACTACTGGCTAAATGCAAGCACAAGAAAGGAACTACCTTCAGTGTGGCAGCCTGAGAGGGCAGGATTCCCTTCTCGTGGCAGGCTGCCAGTGGTGTCGCTGCCTGGCAATTCTCTGAACACTGAGAGCGGAGGAGAAGGTGAAGCAGCAAAAGCAGCTAGGGCTGCCCTTTCCTCACCTGAAAGCTCATACCCCTGACCCCCATTCTTCACCTGCAGGCATTGCATGCAGCAAAGGCTCCAAGCCCACAGCTCCAAAGGCGCAGGAAGCATGCACACAGCCAGGGTTCCCTGCAGCCCCCCAACAAGCAGCCCTTACCTGGTCGCAGTTTCTCTGTGACTGCAGGTGTGTCTGAAGGCGGCGGAGCAGGGGGACACCATTGCGAGACTGTCTCTTCAGAGTCCAGTAGCTATGCAGCCTCTGCATGAACTGGCTCTTCCTCTGGATGGTTAAACGGTTTGTAATCTTACTGAGCCTGAGGAAAGGAGAAGAACCACAGAGTCCATCAACAAGACAAGCTTTGCTGCTGCAGAAGCCCTGGCTAGGGACATGTAGCAGCAAGGCCACCCGAGTGCAGCTGAGAAGCTCCTCAGGCAGAGAACATCCTTTTCCATGGCAGGAGTTTCTGTAACACCAAGTCACAGAGGGTAGGCACAACAGAGGATGCCAGGAAATGTGCAGCCTTGCCTCTCCATAACACACTTTTCCTTTCTACTTCCTGTCAACTTTTGGGCAAAGCTTGAGGCAGGCAGGGGTGCAAGACAGCCACACCGGGGGCTGGACCTTTAACAGCTCCCACGGTCCCTGAGACCATGAGTGTTACAGTGTTACTACCCCAAAACCACTATTTACCTGGCTGAGGGCCACTTGCTGTGATGGGGGATCTGGCCAAATCTTATCAGAGAAACTCAAACCCTGGCAAAGTACGAGGAGGGAGCAGGAGGCATGAGTACAACAGACGTCCCATCCAAGACTATCCTAAACAGCCCGAAACACCACAAAAGGGATTGCTTACTTCCTACAACAGCAGATAGTCTGGAGGGGCTGGGACAGCCTCGTTCAGCAGAGTTGGACAGAGATGCCCTGCTACAAGAGAGACAAAGGGATGAACCCTCAGCATCTCCCCACCTCCCAGGGACAGCTTTCCCCAAGGGATGACCCAACCTGCATCAGCCTCAGCTGAAGAGACTGGGGACAGCAGCCTCATGTGCCATCACCGGCCAAGCACAGCTCCCACAGGAAGACATGCGGCATTCTGGCAACTAATTAATCCCAACAGGAAGGCCTGGGGAGAGGTTAACAGCTTCTAGCTGTTAACCTCTCCCCAGGGTTAACAGCTGGGTTAAGTGTGGGTTTCGCTGTGAGCACGACAGCAGCAAGACCCTACAAACTGCCTGCCAACATGTCCACACATAAGAAAAGGAGCTATGCTATGGAGCAAGCCCTGAGTGAGCAAAAACATAAGTTTGGGACACAAACAGACCGTGGCAAAAAGCCAGCAGCCTTGTGGCAGACCTGCCTCCCCAAGTCACCAGAATGCTGCCCAGAGAGCATAGCCCATGGCTTCCATGTGCTCCTTTCCAACTGCACAGGAGATAAGTCTTGAGGGTCCGAGGGTCTTGACAGTGTCCTATGGTCACAGCCCCAGCACAGCTCCTGCCACAGGGAGGAGGAGAGCTCAGCAGCTCAGGACTGGTGGCTCACCACCACAAAGGCAAATGCTTCCATGCCCAACCTGTGCTTCAACTGGGTGTCGCCTGCTGCACGGTGACAATGAGATGCAAAAACATCCTAGGATGCCCTTATGTGCTTTTACATGCTGCTGAGGACATCCAGAGTTATAAAATACACTGACAAATCCTGGCAAGGCTCTTAGATGCTCTTGTTTAGGGATTTGCACGCCAGCCCAACAATCTAACAAGAGCAAGGCACAAAGCAGTTGCAACTGTAACTACAGGGTGTTTGCACCTTCCCATGAAACCACAGGTTTGGAATGTGACAGAAACACAACCCCTCGCTAGGCCTCATGCTGGGGAGTCAGCCTTAGGACCACGGTGTTCCTTGGCAGACAGTATTCCTGGTGCTCTCCAGCCACCCCTCCTCCCAGACAGCTTTCAGCACCGGTGGCTGCCCGGCCCTGCTCCAACTGGCAGCGCCAAGAAGGAGCAGCTGCTGCTGCGCCTGGCAGAGAGCACTGAGGAAGCCCAGCAAGGAGTACGTGGCTGCTGGGATGGATGAGCTCTGCTCCACAGAGCACAGGGATCCCAACCCCAGACCTCTCTGCTCCAGAGCCAAAATAACCCCAGGATTAGCCTGTTTCCCAGGCCTGAATCATTCCCACACTTCTGTCTTTTGCCTGACACAGCCTCAGGAGAAAACAGACCTCGGCAGAAAGGAGAGCAGTTCCCTCCTCCCCGTCTCGTTTACTCCAGTGCCTGAGGTCAGCACAACAGGAAAGGAGTGCTGGGAACCTCCAGCTGCTTCCTGACGCATCCGGCCAAGTTCATTCTCTACTGTTAAACTAACAGCAGCTATTTCCTGCCCAGCCGAGGGCCCAGACACCTTTGTGGGGCAGTGCATGGCCCTGCCTCTCTGCAGGACTCCCAGAGGAAACCACCACAGCCCGCTTTGGCTACAAGGTGAGAAGTACCTGTGCAAAATGCTAAGAAGTGGAAAAGGATAATGCTCCATGGAAAGCAGGACACAAAGCACAGAGGAAAGGAGAAATTTCTCCCCAGTCCAGGGAGGGTGGCAGGTCGTACCTGTGGGGGGGGATGCAGGGCACGGAAACCACAGGTGCTGCAGCTCGTTTCTCTGCCAGGATCTTCCGCGCCTTCTTCATCTTGATCCTAGACTTGGCCTTTGCTTTTTTGACTTTCTCAGAACTCCAGCCCTTCCCCTCCTCCTCTTCCTCCTCATCCTCCTCTTCCCCCTCACTGTGGGAGAGGGCGGGAAGCCTGCGCACGGAACCTGGCGGTGTGTGGATGTCGCAGTAGGCAGTTTTGCGCACACTGAAGGAGGTACCGTTGGCACCCGTCTCCCGAACGGGCTCCATCTTCATGTACAGCCCGGCCTGCTGGGCGCAGGTGACATGGAAGGCAGTGTAGCAATTGGCTTTGTGACACTGGATGCAAGCCCCAGAGCCTCGCTGCTTGCAAATGTAACAGGTCAGCTTCCAGCGTGCGGGCGGGATGTGCTCGATGCTGTCGATGGGCTCCAGGAAGACGGTGTTGGCAAAGCACACCTCTGGGATCCAGAGGGCACAGACCACGTGTGCCCAGCGCCCATCGTCCGTCTGCTTGAAGGCCCCCCCCTTGTTTGGGCAGAGGGCGCAGTCCACAGCACGCGAGGGTGACTGCAGGCACCGTCTGCAGAGCCACTGTCCCTCGGGGATGTAGGGTACCCCATAGCACTCCTGGTGCACAGCCAGGTTGCACATGTCGCAGAAGAGGATGACGTTGCTGTTCTGACACTCCCCATCATTGCAGATGCAGCAGACGGCATCCTCATCCACCAAGGCATTTGGGTCCCCCTTGTTGTGGCTCTCAAAGTAGGACTCCTTCTCTAGCCTGTCCATCAGGTACTCAAAGATCTCCTGGGGAATAGGACTCACGCCTTCGTTCTTCCGTCTCTCGTTCATGATGTCTAGCCAGATGTAATCCTCCTCATCCATGTCGTACTCCACCTCCTCATCCAGCTCCTCTGCTGACTTCTCAATGTACCTGGAAGGACAGCATGGGAAAGTAAGGGCATGTTTGACACGGTTGGAGATGCTGAGCCCCAACTCCAGGATTTGTCTGTGACTGAGGGAATGTTCAAATGCTCCACCTGAGCCATGAGTCAAAATAAAGAAATAGGGACAAGGCAGAAATGTGCAGAAGCAGGAGGTGCTGCTGCACCCTGACTAGCACAGCAGCACAACAGTAGCTTGGAGACAAAACAACACTGGTCTAAGGAGCAAGGTCAGGCCTTGGACACTCATCAGTGCAAGGAGGGGGCCTGCATGAGCCACCCAGCAAGTGCCAGTGCTCTGGAGGCAGCAGCCTCAGGACCAAGACATGAAAATGTCCTGGCATGCATGGAGGCACCATGTTTCATTAATTCTGGTTAGGAAGTTCTGTTAACTCCTGCCTGAGGTATTAACTGGGGCCACTGCATCCAGTAAATCTCTCACAGAGTACTGTAAGAAGACAATTAAGTATGCCCACAAATAGACAGATCCTACAGGTATGCCTTGGTGCTGAAGGGCCCTGAAAATATTCCAGCATACCTCCAAAGAGAATGAGAGGCAAGAGGACACATTTGGGTTTTATTTCCATTTTATGTGCTGTTTCAGCAAGGAAAGAGCACAGCAATCAAACTGCTGGCAATGACCTAAGCAGAAACTGAGAGCTCTGTAGATGCACAGACCCCCCCAGAACTGTGATGTGACACCAGGCAGAGCCTGGGGAGCCTGAAGCCATGGAACAGACAGTTTTGTGAGACCTGGGAGAGGCAGACAGAGACCATTTCCAGGAGCCCCGGGCAAGCCACTTGAACAGAGTGGGGGCAATTCCACCTCCAAACCCAGGGCATGAGCCTAGGAGTCTCCTTGCACCCAGCCACGGACAATACCTGTAGTACGAGGTGGGACGAGGCGGGGCGTCAGGGGTGTCCTGCTCCAGCTCGCGGTACACCACCTCGGGCAGCTTGGGGGTAGTGCTGGCCGAGGCGTTGTGGTGATGGTGGTTGGAGTCCTTGCGCTTCTCCTTGTTCTTGTGCTTCCCAGATTTAGGCGGGACGGTCTGCGTCTCCGTGTTCTCCTTATTGCTCCCATTCTCGGGCACCTCCTCGGGAATATCCTCGTCCTCGGACACCACGTCGAGATTATCGAAGATGCTGATGCGGTGGACGCGGCCATGCAGGTCCACCTCCACCATGCGCTGGGCCTGGGCGTAGGTCATCACCTCTCGGCCGGGCGACTGGGAGGTCTCGGAGGGGCTGGGCGACTGCTTGTTGGCGGCGCGGGCCTGGCGCCCCTTCTTCTTGTGCTTGCGCAGGGGGGTGTGCTGGGGCAGGGGCGGGTTGTCGTGGTCATAGTGGTACAGGTGGTACTCGATCCCGCTGTAGCTCTTGTAGATCTTGCGGCAGGTGCCCACCGGGCACTCGTAGGGCGGCTTGGTGGCCCGCAGGTTGTGGCAGAAGGTCTTCACGTCGAAGTCTACGCCCATGGCGGGGCCGCGGGGGGCCGAGGCCGGGCCGGGCCGGGCC
>VZSE01000638.1:217717-250234 GCA_013398275.1 Promerops cafer | reverse complement strand
GTGAGCGGCGCCCCCGGCAGCGCGGCTCCCCCGCGCCGCCCCCGCCCAGCCCCGCTGCCCCCGCCCGCAGCCCAGAGAGGAGGCAGGAGAGGGCACAGCTCGGGTCATTTACTGCAGAGACTCGCCGAACACCCCGCACCCCCCAGCCCCAGGCAGGGGGAGCTGGCGGCGGGCGCTGGGTGCAGCAGGTGCCCGCACCAAGAAGAGGGTCCCAGGACTCTGCTGGGGGACGCGCCAGCCCGTTTTCCAGGCAGTGGTCCGGGAACGCCGTGTTCAGAGGGTGCTGCTGCCTCTCAGTCCCACGCCCCGCACAAACTGCTCGAGGAGGCCACCGATGGCCCCTGAGGGGCTGGGGGGCACGGCCTTTAGGCCGATGGTCCGGCTGTAGCTTGCCAGAAAGGCAGAACGCACTTCCTCCAGACGGGACTCACGGTCACTCGCTGACACCAGTCTAGGAGAGAGAAGGGGAGGTCAGTGACTGCAGCCATCCCTCTCCACATCCCAGCTCTCACTCCTGACATAGGGCTGTGGTGCTCAACGGGCTGCAGTGGCTAAGGCAGTGCAAGCCCCAAAAGGTCCACAGAGCTGGTGGCAGCTGGTGCCACTGCCTCCTCATCCAACCCAACCCAACCGAACCCAACCGAACCCAACCCACAGAGCCACTTGCAGCCTCAGTCTCCTCCTCCCCATGGGGTTTCCTCTTTCACACACCCCACTGTCCCCAGTTTCTCCCACCACCACAGTACTCATAAAGCTGTAGTTCATAAACAAAGTGGTGCTTTGGCCAAGTGGGTGCTGACATCAGTCCCTGCCCCAGCTCCCTCCCCTCCTCACACAGATGAAGCCTGTCCACATGTGCTGTGCCCAGACAGTCACTTCCAACCTATTTGCAACCATCCCTCACTTCCACCAGCCCCAGCCTCGTGTGCTTGTGCCAGCACAGACAGCTCTGTGGAAGGAGGGATGAGGGAGCAGACAAGGTGACAAAAGCCCCAAGGAACACTCCAGCCATAGGAAGAGGAGAGCTGAGCAGCACTTATGCTCCCCAGCATGGCTGCTCTCAGCAAACAGGAGCAGAGTAGGGCATGACTTCCCATGGGACCTGCTCTCCTCTCCTGCTGATCCACACACCTGGTTAGGGGCAGGGGAAAAATAGCAGAAGGAAGGCGAGACTTCAGCCGAGGGAGCAGGGGAAAGCAAGACTGGGGCCCAGAGGCAGCTGTTCCAAGCTCTCCAGCCTAAAATGATCCTTGCTGTGGTGCTTCTGCAACATGCCAGTGGTTCCCAGAGAGATTAAGACATTCCTCAAAGGTCACTCCAAGGGCACAGTGCGAACCTTCCCCATAAAAAATTCTCTTTAATCTTCCAGCGCCTGGGCTGGCTATAAATTGGCACAGCTCATCTGAATGGAAGTGTTAACCACCCACAGCCAACAGCTTCAGTCCGGAAACAGCAGCAAGAGGATATTGTGGGAGGCCTATAAACAGCAAGCGATGCCGAGGCAGCCAACCAGGCCGCTGTTTACTGTGTCTGATAATAAAGAGAAGCCAGAGGGCAAAAAAAGGCAACAACATATCTAAACACATTAGCGATGCTTTTTGGCAACCTAATTAGGACGTGGAACTCGCAAACCTGCTAGCATTTAAAATAAACTCCGTGAAGGCAGGACTTACTTGCACCCGAGTACAGCGATCTCAGATGTCACGCGCAGAGGTAAGCGAGGGCGTGCAGCAGTTAGGTCCCGTATCTTGTGGCTCTCACACCTCTTTACAAGGCAGATTTTGTATTTGGGTTTTTTAGTTTGTTTTATAGAGTGAGACACTCCAAGGCACAGGGTCAAGCAGCCAGCCACTGCTCCACACCAAGCCCTGCAGGCTGGCTGCAGCATTTCACCCTGAACTGTTCACCGCGGAGGCAGGTCGCGCTTCCTTGCCAAATCCACGGCACTCTGCCCCACTACACTTCCTACAGCCTGCCCGCTTGCCTGCAGCTTGGGGTGCGGGATGAGAGGAGGCTGTCAAAGCCCCAGCTCGAAGTAAGCCCTGACAAGCCCCACACAAGCACAAGAAGTAGGCTGTGAAAAGCATACCTTCATCGAGCTGCTGCCAGTGAAAATGCAAAGTGGGAACTTAAATGGAATTAAAAGAAAAAAAAATCATACTGTGTCAGGCTGCAAAAACTGGGATAAAACCACAATGGAGTCCTGAGCAAACAGGCTGATGCAGAGCAGAGAAAGGGTGGAGGCTCTGGGTTAAGCTCAACACAACACCGCTCAGAACACTTCATTCTCTTAGTGCAGTGCCTGGTCCCAGCACGTTCAGTTGAGCAGTTCCCAGCCCTCAAGCAACCCACAGCTTTAGTGAATAGCTGAACAGGGCAGAGCACCCACAGGAGAAGCACCACCACTGTTCTCCTTTTGAATCCACTGCCCCAAGCAGTCACTCTCCAAACTGCATAAGCCTAAGGCCTATCAACTTTGATTCATGTTTCTCTACTGAATTCCCTATTCTGACATTCGATCCAACTCCAAGGGCAGCAACAACTTGCTGGTGATCAGCAGTGACGAAGCACAGCCAGGCTCAGGACACAGTAAAGCAGTCACTATTCAGATGCCCATCCTTCAGTCCCTTCTTCCTTCCTCATCTCCAAACTACTGCAGGAGCAGCTCAGTGTGTCCTCAGGAAAGGAGAAGAATAAATCCTGGCCAGGCCATGTCCCACATCTCTTGCAATGTTTTGATCTGTCAATTCATG
This sequence comes from Promerops cafer, assembly GCA_013398275.1. NCBI lineage: Eukaryota > Metazoa > Chordata > Aves > Passeriformes > Nectariniidae > Promerops > Promerops cafer. Next base: position 247,481 of record VZSE01000638.1, on the reverse strand, counting down.
GATCTTGTAGCTTCACCATAACTTGAAGGCAGCTGCTCTGTTCTGTTCAGCAGCACAGCACGCAGCCACATGAGATGCAGAGCCAGGGCAGGCAGCCTGTCTCACAGGAGACACTGGTTTTCATGTTGCTTGCCCTCTGCCTCCAAAGCACGTACTCAGATCTCAGTAAGGGACCGAGCATCTGGCAGCACAGCTCTAGCATTGCTTGCTAGCAGCAGCCCCTAATCTGCCATTTCAGTTTCCTGATGAAGAGTTTGCAGCCTGAAGGCACAAGCCAAGGCTCTCCTCTAACAGCAATTAAAGCGCATCTCCAGTCTTTCAAGCTTCCAGAGGTGCATTTCTATTTGGGGAGGAACATTTGCCTCTCAGCCATTTCACATGGCAGGATGTGGCAGGACGCAGGGTCTCTGTGGCTCTGCACTGGCCAGGCACAGCACCTGCAAATGATGCTGCACAAGGCCAGACAAAATTTGGGTTACAGAAGGAAAGTCCTTCTCTTACTCCAGCAAGGATCTGACCCCAGTGGGGAGATGTAGGTGAGCAAAATCGAAAAGCAAGAAATCTGGGTTACCAGTCCTGTCCTGACAAACATGAATCCTCAACTGCACTGTATGATGCCCAAATTCAGCATCTTCGAGGAAGAGAAAGAACTCCCCTGTCATTAGGCAGGGAAAGTGCCATTTTCTTTCCATGTTCAGCATAAGCAAACAGTGCTCAGTGACTGAGTTTGAGGATAGAAAACATCGAGGCAGAGAAGACGGAACAGTTTGTTAAGGGCTCCCAGGCTTCTCCGAAAGCGCCAGAGTGATAAAGTTGCAGTGCTCGCAGGCAGCCAAGAGACCCAAGGAGAGATCCTGCGTTTGAGACACTTACAGGCAAGTGCTAGAGAACTCATCCGGGAAGCTGCAAGGGAGAGAGGCGTCTGTGTTCAGGATTGCCTGCTCCCGAATACTGCCACACCCTGTCACCATCTGCCAGCTGCCAAAGTCTGTGGAAACGGAAGATCCGGGCAGAGAATGGTCCGCCGATCTGGGGCAGAGAGAGAGGGAGACGGCGCGATCAGTCAGATCATTCAGCCACGTGTTTCTCGCTGGCGCTGCTGCCAGGGACCTGCCGGGCGGACGGCCAGCAGCGCCTGTGCCAGCACTGTTGACATTCACGGACCAGGGTGCAACATGCAGCTCGAGCTGGGCCCCAGACCAAGCCTTTCCTCTGAAAGTGGAGGGAAAGCCAAGCTGGCTGGGGCCAACAAAGCAGCAGGAGCACACCAGGAGCTGGACAGGAGAAAGCCAGCATAAAGCAGATGGCCATGCAGAACTGAGAAACCCATTAGTAAGATGGAACAGCACATCCTGCCCTGAATCCTTCACAGATGTGAAAGCTGTGCTGTACAAGGGACATGCCTCTGTTGCTTGTCGTAGCTGTTAGCACATCCCAGGGCAGCAGGGCAAGTCAAGGCTGTGACTTGGTTAGTGCTGGGAAAGACTTACAGATCATTGTCCTGGTAGCAGTTAGAAAGCAGATCACTCCTGAGCCATTACCACCAGGTCTGAATAGAGCCAATGCTCAAGGTGTACCCAGGACACCTACCCCCAGCACCTGAACATCTCTTCACTTCCCTGTTAAAAAAAGGGCTGTGCCAGAAACCAGGTGACAAAACATCTTCAGGACAGGCTAAATAGCCAAGGAAGGATAATTGTTTGATGTATGCAATCAGGAAAGAAAGAAGCAAGAAACATGGTAAGTGAATCTGAGGAGTCCCTCCAAAATCTCAGAGAAGAGGGCACAATCACTTGAGACAAACCCAGAGCTCTTGGCTTCCAAGGGAGCAAGCAATTATTAAGCCTTGCTGCACAGCAGAGTGTACATAGCTGGAAGCACAGCCTGTGGCAGAGCTGCTCAATTACACACTACCAAGATCTTCTGGATAATTTATCTGAGTTCTGCTGGGCAGAGAGCAGTGCTCCAGCTCTGCTGGGCCAGGTACTTGCACGCTGTCTTCACAGCTAAGAATAGCAGTGGCGCACTGCAGCTGCTTCCCAAGGGACCAAGAGAACAGCCACAAAGACAGGCTTTCCCACAGCAAGAAGGACCTGAGCTAGACTGGAAGGCAGGAGTGGGAAGAGATGCACAGCAGGAAACCAATTTGCAATCTCAATCTAATTCCAGGCCTGCCATTTAATTAGTCTGATCAATACAGCCACATTTGAGCAGTGTGAAATGTGGTCCTGAGCTGGCTGTGCAAGCACAGAAAGAGAGTCACACAATTCCCTGCATATCAGCTTCCCATCATGGCTGCAGTTTGGGGGTAATACCCCTGTCTGGCAGCTCAGGCTCTGAAAGGACATGACAGCAGAAATTGGGAAGAGCAGAGCTTCACCTGTCTCACACAGATCTTGTTCCTTGGCTGCTCAATGAACTGAGGAGGGTCAGAGTATGGGGAGAACCCTGTCCTGCAAAATGGTGCTTTTCCTGGGGTACATAATGCCCAAGTCAAAAGGAGGGCACTTCACTGAAAGCAAAAGCGAAGCATATACTGTTAGAAAGACCTTCAGGAGATCAGACAGGGATAACCTTCCCTGGAAAGCAAGGAATTTGTAAGGGAAGGGGGGCTGCTGTTCAGTGACATCTACTTCTCTCTATGCCTTTGGAAGATAAAGTGGAGGAAGTCAGTGTGAAGGAGAGCAGGCAGAGTGTTTGGGCCCACAGCATGGTGCCATGAAGGAAGCACAGTTGGAACAGTGCAGGATGCCAGGGAGAAGAATGGAGGAATGCTGCTTCAGTGCAGAGTGAAGAGGAAGATGTCACCTCCCTGAGAGCACAGCACAGCCAGAAAGGAAAAACAGGAGTGTCACACATGGTGACATGAAATTGAGCAAAGGAGTAAAGAGATCTGTAGGCAATAGGCTCAGGCTGCAAGTAGGCGGAGACAGGATTCTGCCAGTAAAGAGTTGCTGATCAGAGGACAGGTTTGTGGCCAGACATAAACAAAGGTTTTGGAGAGGGCAAGCATGAATGGTAGAGGAGGGCATGGACTATAGGAGGATGTCCAGGAGAAGAGTTCTGAGAGCAGAGTTCTGCAGCTCTTGCAAAGGAAGCATAGTATCTGGAGCCTACTCAGGAGACTCTGCCCACAAGGCAAGCCATGATCCAGGGCACCAGGGACAGCAACAATGTCCCTCTCCCCAATATAATCAACCACAACAGTCAGATAAGCTAAGTCTGTGCTAAAGAAGGTGAACAAAAAATTGTTTTTTGCTTTGGGTGTGTGGCCCCAGCTTCCAGCTGCTGGTCACCTTCCACGGATGTCAGCTAAGATTAGACTGATCTTACACCACCTCTTGGAGGTGGATTAAGTAATCTCTTGAATTCTGCCATGGACAGGCTGATAAAAGCACTGTATATCTCCTGCAAGATGACTTGGTTACTCTCTAGTCTCCAGCCCTTCCTGGGGTCCCCAACCCTGTCAAGCAGCTGTGCAAACTTAGGTTTCATCTAATGCAACAACACTAGGGTCTAAGAGTTCAAGGCAGTCAATTCTGTGTCTTGCCTCCAGGCAGCAGAACAAACACTTGTTGATTAATTGAATAAACTGATTGACTCTGCAATGCATCTAGGTAATTTCTTTCCTGGCCCAGAGATCTGAGCCTGGCCAGCAGAGCTAAGATATTGTGGCAGACCTTCCCCTCTATCCCCAAAGCCTTCTCAAGGGAGGCTCCTGAGGAAACATCACAATCAATAAGCATCTTGAACAGCCTCAAGAGACAGCAGGGGCCAAGCCTGGGAAGACACAGCAGGGGAAATTTTGTGTTCTCACTGCAATGGCAGTAGAGCTTCTTAATAGTTGAGCTTGGCTTGGGACCAAGACTAGATGTCTGGGGTGACTGCACCCCAAGGCAATCCAGTCAGTGCTAGAGGTGAAAGTCTTCCTGTAATTTCTACCCTGAATACTTCTTGTAAAGTCTTACTGCAGAGGCCCCAAAAGAGCTTCAGTGAGGGGCCCTTGGAACAAGCTGAAACTGCTAGGACACCAGAGCCAGTTCCCAAGTTAGGAACAGCAAGCCTGCAATACGTGACAGCCATGCCAGAGGCTGGCTAGGAGTGAGGGCAGCACGGAGTCTTGGGAAGCAGCTGGACAACAACAGCAAAGCTGACATGGTTAGAGGAGATGAGATACAGCCAATCTTCAAGTTGCTGTCTCTGCCACAGACATCTAATGGCAGACAGAAAAAGAATCAAAGTGAGCTTCACACACCCACCTCTTCAGGTCCACGAGTGGGAAGAAACTCCCTCAAAAGTGCAAGATTAACTAAATTAGATTAGCAAAACAGAGATGAGCTGCAAGCTGTTCCTTCACACAAGAAGGGACCTCTCGCAGGCCATAAACTGGCAGCTTCTAACCTGGAATGGTTCCTTTTAATTAGGTCAGTGCTTCCCATGCAACATGCTGCACAAGACAGAGTATTTCAGAGCACATGGACACTCACTTGCCTGCCAGAGAAGAGTCAATACTGGAGGCAGAGCAACAGTCAGGGATCCTTCCCTTTCTTAATACGTAACTGAGATGAGTGCCAAGTGCCAACAGCTAGGTTCCATCCTGCCCCGTGCTGCTCCTGCTCACCTGATGTATTTCCACACACCTAGGACTATTTGGGAAGCAGCTCATTTGCCAGCATATGCTCTTGCCTCAAAGTGAAGCATTAAGTAGGTTCTGTATGTACAGGCAGACTGTTGCAACCTGGAGTAAAGAGCAACCCTTCCCACCTTTGCGTGGGAAATGTTGGCAAGGAGTATGGCACCCTGCCAAGAGCTGTGAGCCTGGGCCAAATCCCAGACAGTTATCTACAGGCTGGGATAGTGCCCGAGCAGCCCGTTCTCTGTGAGCACCATTTCTGATTGCAGCACACAGTCATGTTCCAGCCAGCAAGCCCATTTTGTGGCATGGCTGTGCAATAATTCCAGAAAACATTCCTGTAAACAATTCCTCTCCTGCTGTGCTCACTACCCCAAGCTGTCACATTGCAGATACACCTTCTGAGCAAGGTGGCCGTAAGGAGCAAGACACACAGTGCACACACAGTCCTCTCACTACCAACAAAACACCCAAAGCCAAGGGGCAGCAGCTCCTCTGTCCCACTCTGCTCTCACTGTGCTCCCTCCAGACCCACAACTGAGCCATCTGCAGCCCCTAATAAGGGAGTTTTCTGTGACTGCTGGTCAAAGCAGATCCTCTGCAATTTAACTCCTCCAGATCTCGACTCTCTAGATCACAGTACTTTGGGTTTTGTTTAATTGACTTAGCAAAAGCACATTCAACCAAAGATTATCCAGCTGCTAATCCACATTAGTGCTATGTAGACACACACTAAATCCCTGACACAGATATAGAATTTTTCTGCAGTGTCATGGGACGCTTAGACTGCTGGTGTCAAATGCAAATACAGGAAAAGGTTTGCAAACTACAACCCCGTTGCATGCAGGGGGTTCAATTTAAGGCATGTTGACTGCCATACTCAGAGCTCTCTGTAGAACAAGCAGCACCTTGTCCTGCTCTGCAAATAGTCTATGCAATATCCTTCTGTGTGTTTGTCCTCCGCAGATGTGATCTTACCATCATGTTGGAATAAGCTAAAAAGACTGATAGGAATTGCCTTTGTACTGCTTTGTCTAACAAGAACCACCCTGGAATTTACAGGAACCCAGGACCTCTGGATCAGAGCAAGATTCACAAGATGGGCTGGTAATGTGACAGCAGCAGCCCGTTGACATTGCCTGGCCAGGACAGGGGCTTGGCTCCTAATGTGTGACTGGGCATTTGTGACCCCTTCTTTTAGGACAGCCTAGTTCCCCCCTCCCAGGCCCTGCTCAAGTGTCCTGCTGACTTTCCTTTCTGTTCCCTCCAGAGCTCCCCTGCCTGCCAGCACCTGGACTGGGCTGTTGACCTGAACTACCTGAAGGATACCTGCTGGCATTTTACAAGCAACCATTTTAACCACTGCAGCAGAAGTTGAGGAAAGTGTTTTGTTGCTATGGCCACACAAACAGAGGATTAGGAAGTCAAGTACAGTGGTTTCTTCATCTCAAGAGCCTTGGGTGTTGACCTGCCAGCAGCACTGCAGGAATAAAGGTATTTTTGGCATCCTGATCAGTCTCTGTGCTCCTGCTTTTCCATCTTAGTACTACAATTTTTCAGGAGGGGAAGAGACAGAATTTACCTCTTCCTTCCATCACAGTCCTCCATCCAAAAAGGGACTCATTGTTTCCTTCAGGGTAGAAAATGGTGGCTGAAGGTACTGTGTTATCCACCAGACCAATTCAGACTACCACAGTTGAAGCAGAGAGACCAAAGGCCAAGCGGAATGACAGAAACTCTTTCAGGAGAAAACATACCATGCTTAGAACCCAGAAACTGCAACCCATGACAGTGTCTGATAAGGCAACCCTAACCCTCACTATGGTGCTCTTCCTACTCCTGTTTCTCCTCTTTGCTCTTGCAGAGCAGTCTGGCTGAAACATTCCAAGCTGCTTCTTCCCGAGCACTGTTGCAAGCTTGCTACCAGCAGGCACTGAACAGCCTGTCAGACCTTGGGAATGGCATGGGACCACACACAGGAATTGTGGCACTACCATCATGAACAAAGCAGCTCCCAAGAGAAGCTGTTTTCTTTCCAGTATTTTCTTCTTTTCTTGGGGAGATTCTTTCCATCTTACAGAAAATGCAGAGGTGGGCCCCAGCAACAATTCAAACCCCTCCTATTGATGTCTTTCCCTGGGGAGAACAGTTACCATCATTTACTATTTTCTCTGGAATTGTGAGACACTTGTTAAGAAAATCTTATAAATTTTCAATGCTTTACTTGTTAGTCGTTTTATTTTCCATATGAAGAGAAAGTACTCAGATTTGGCTGGTGTCTGATTCAGAATCACTAGAAAAAGACTCATCAGAAAACCTGCAGAGGCTACACAAGCATCTGACGCTGTTAACAGCAACCTCTTATCTCAGAGGCTCTTTATTCCATGTTGGCCTAAACACATGGTGGTTGCTCCACGGGCTCTGTTCTTTCTTCCCTAGGCCAGCTCACTGCTCGACTCTGCCCTATCGCAGCGTCAGACTCCAGAAGGGTGCCTTTGTTATGGTGTGAGATTAGGCTCAGGTCCAGGGTCCCCACTCCCCAGCAGGAACACACAGCCTTCCAGGCAGAATCCTTTGTGCTGCCACAGTGCTCGCAGCTTGCTCCCAGCAGATTCCTACCTCTGCTTGCCACCAGCACCCAGTTTTTTCCAACCTGCATCATCAGAAGGGTCAGCAGGTGAAAAGGGGGACAGGATAGATGCAGAGTGAGGTCTGCTTGGTTTGAAAAGCTTCCTCCCCGAAACACCACAGCCATTTCAAACCCTGGTGGATGCGTTAGACAGAGGAAGTGCTGTGAGCAGAAAGCATGCAGGATGCAGAAATGCCAGAGCTCAGAGTTGAGGCATGCGCTGAGGACAGGTGTAGGACAGCTGGCTGTTATCAGCACAGCTCCTCGCTCCTCTAGGGGCTCAGGCAGGAGCGCCTGTGTTTAATGGCCAGCACTTCAGACAAGGTCAGACTAGAGAGGAACAGGCCTCCCGAGGTTTGTCTGTAGACACAAACACAGGGGGCTCCAGTGTTTCCAGAGCCACACAAATGCAGCCCTGCACTCCCTTTACCGGACAGTCATTTTGCTGAGAAATGCCCTGCTCTGTCCCATCTCACCTGGATCTGGGCACTTCTAGTGGGCTGCTTCCAATCCTCAGGAAGTTATCAGAATGGGTTGATGAGGAGGAGCTGGAGGACTTGACTTCAACCATCCCTGTGGAAGGCAGCCTGTCTTCAGACTGCTGTGCTCTGCTCCAGAGCATGGCTTGTGGTGACGATGCACAGCTCTTCCTCCTGAGGGATAGAGGACGTGGGTGAGAAAGCTGACTTTTCTATGTACTCCAGCTAGGAAGCCTTTCCACCACAGGCTGGAGTTTAGCCCAGCAGCTACAAGCTCTTGTTTCCACTGAACCCGCCCTCCTCCCTCCCAAGGAACCATGAGTCACGGGTAGACTGCTCAGGGAGGGGGTACACTGAGCTCAACCCATCTTAGCCCATTCTTTTATAGATCACCATCCATGTGACCTGGAAATCAGAGACGGGAGAATGCATCAGCCCACACACACACAGCGATTGCTTTGTTTAGTCTAGCAGCAAAAATGCCTTGAGCAAGGGGCCTCCCAGTGGGGAAAGACCATTTCAATCTGCTCGAACTCCACAGTGCGTATCAGCCCAGGTGGGCGTTCATGCGCACCGAAGGCCACAGGGACACGCCACCAGTGTTATTTTCCCTTTTAGCAATTCCCTTTGGGCACCACTGACCACACTTCTGACCATGTGCTTACAGCTGACAGTCACTCCAGATGTAGGTACACTTCAGTTCTCTCTCTGTCTATGCTGACAGCCCAAACTGCTCTGGCTTCTTTCCTAGCCAGCACATTCAGACTCAGTCATGATTCACTGTCCATTGCTGCATCAGGCCTTAGCTCACAGTACCATCCAACCACATGCCAAACAAGCACACATTTGGGACTAATTCACATCACTGCTGCTCCACGTTCAGAAGATTTTCCTTCTTATGTCAGCTGTTTGGTTTTGTTTTTTCCCTGGAAGAGTCCCAAGAATTTCTCCCCTTCCAAGACCCCACTGAATTGGACAAAGACTCCCTATGCACAAAAGTAAAAAAGAAAAATTCTAAAGCAAACAAACCAAGGGGAAAGGACGTTATTCTTCCTAAAACATGGAAGGGCATCTCAGCTTTGAGATCTCAAGCACTGTCAGCAAGTGAAGCTAAAGACAGGCTCATTGTACAGTGGAAAGTGCGATATCCTCTCTTCATTTCTTGAAGGGTGTCCACCCTCAAACATCACACCACAGCCTCTCTTAAGCTTTATTCATCTCATGTTATCATAGCTGCCAACATCTCTAAGTACAGCCTGCAGAAACAGGTCTGAATAGCTAAAAATCAAATGCCTCTCCTTGCACAGAGACTGTGAGGCCACCTGTTTTCAGGTCAACACAACAAAGTACATCTCCTCATGCTATGCACAGCCAAGCACATCCAGCTTGTAGCAAGCCCTATGTATTCTCCAGGCTACAGAGCCACAACAGCCTGCAGTAAAACATCCATGACCAGTCTCCTCACTGACCACTCAGGCAAGGCTCACAACCCTCCCCTTTCCCAAGCTCATGCCCCCCAGCACAGCCCAAACCATCCCTGCGGAGCAGCTGCTAGCCCCAACACAGCCTGATGCCTCCCACAGAAACAAAAGCAACCCAGAGTTAGGAAGCACACTGCAAAATCAAACCCTGATCCACACAAGTGCAGCTATCTCCTCCAGCATGCTCTGGTCACTTCACATCTTGTAAAAAGCACACATTGGTTCTGTGCAGCAGAATCGAGTCTGTATGTCCTGAGCACTCAGAGCAACATAAATGCTTCCAGTTCACTGCCCTGCAGCCCTGCAAGTGCAAAGCTGTTCTCTACTTGATGCAGCCACTTTGATGTGGATAGGTAGGCTCTGTGTGTCAGAGGACCCCGTGTCGCTCACTTGGCAAAGAGTTTGGGAGTCTCCATCTCCATTTTGTGACTCTGCAGGGATATTCTTCTTTCCCTTCTCAGCACTTTAGATTGAATATACAATGTGGTTTAGAAAGGCTTCTGCCACTAGCATGGCTGCAAGCTCAGTCCCAGAGGACTTCAAATGCCTCCAGTACAACCCAGATTTAATTTAAAATAATTGCAATATAAAATAGTGTCTTCACATGTGCTGAGGGAGAGGAGAGAAAAATTAAACTGAGAGGGGCAACCCTACAGCAAGGCTCTGAAATCCCCAAACAGCACCAGAAACTCCACAAGCAAGTCCAACACCTGTCCCAGAGCAGCAGAGTTGCCAGACACCTTCCCTGCTTCCAGACAGCCACCTGTATCCCCAGGCAAGTCCTATGTGACCCTCTAACAAAGAGGCAGTACTGAAAATTCTGTATTCTCCCCTGGAAATGTCTCTCAGCAGTGCTGCAGGCAGGAACCTGCTTTCAGCTCACATGCCTTATGCTGGTAGAGGGGCTAAAATTTAGAGGGAATTCTTGGCCACCCAGCCCAACACCCACTAACTGCAGACACTCTCCATGTATTATGTCTTTCCTAAACTCTGATTAAGCTTCATTTTAGGGCAGCTAAACCATCTCCACTTTTCCCTGGGGAGGCTGCTGTCAAATGTAATTTTTCTGGTAGTTTGGAACCATCTTTTAAAAGTAATGAAATCCTTTGTGGATGAAGTTTAACAGTGAAACTGGTGAAAATGAAACAAATGTGCTTTACTATCATCTATGTACAAACTTCGGAGCATCCCTGCAGAAGTCTGACAGCCTTTTAACATGGGATGGCCTCCAACTTCTGGTGCAGAAGCTCTGGATTTCAAGTTGCAGCAAAGCTGCTGACAGCCAAATTCCTCCCCCCACTGTAAGGAATTCATGCTACAGAGAGCAAACCTGGAGGGCAAGACACTTCAGAAATATTTTTGCTATCAGGTCCAGAGCCAGCCCCTTTTGTTCAGCCCACCAAGTGGATATCTCCTCACCATGCTGCTTGAGCCTGTGCTCCTGCTGGCATCAGCTCCACTGCTTCATAGGTAAAGCTCCCAGCTGCTCCAGGGGAACTTTCCATCCCCAGGGAGAAGTCACTGCTCAGGCTTGTGGTGCTACCTCGGTCTTTCTGCTCTAGAGAGAAGAAAACAGAGCTACCTGAAGACCATTTTGGTTTCGCTCACTTTCTCTCCCTTTAAGCAGTACACTTGCCCATGCCCTGTGTTCTTGCAAGGCCCCACAGGCAGCACATCCATTTGGAGTCATCCTGAAGCTGGGAACCCAAGCCCATGAACAATGAACCATTAGCAGCACCCAGGGGCACTGATGCTTGACAGCAGCACTCACTGAGCATGCAGATCTCTTCCAGGGTGAAGCCAGGTGGCAAACTCTTCCTTCTGGGGAAGGAAATACAAAGTTACCTCAGGCAGACTTCAGGGCAGTGTGGAGGCTGGCCATAGCCAGGTCTCTGTCACACACAGCAGATCAGAGTAGTGGGGAATTAGCTATGCAGGGGCAGAGGGGAGAGGATGGGCCAGTGTGCACTGTCTGACTCCTAACAGTCCCGACCCAAACTCCCTATGCTTTGAGAAGGTGGCAACAGGCAACACTGCACATGATGCACTTATTCAGAGCACCCAGGGTGGGCTTAGCTTCTTCTGTCCCTCCTGAAATAAGAAGGATGGGCAGTCCCTTAAAACTGGGCAGTCCATTAAAAACCAGCCACCCCTCTGTGCCCACCTGTGCCTGATGGAGCTTGCTGTGCAGCCTGCTTGAGCCAGAGCACACATCTCTGGGTTCATCCGTGCTGAAGCAGCCACGGACAGTCATTAAGCAGAGAGCACGTTTCAGCATGGACAGTTTTTCAGAGCACAACGTGGCATCTCACAAGCCTCGGCCCCGTTTTGCAGCCTTCAGAGTGCAGAATAAATTAAAGAAAACTGGGCCAGGACACCAGGGCTTCCATCTCCCCAAAGAAGCAGCACTAACAAGCTCCCTGGCTCTGTAGCCCATGCAGCAGCAAGCACAGGCTCCTTACCTCTGTGACTTCAGAGCAGAGAACTCCTCAGAGGTGATGTGCTTCAGAAAATTGAAGCAGAAAAAGAAAATCTGAGCAAAGGGAAAGAGAAGAGCGGTTCAGGAATGAACCCGAGGCTCCATGCAGCCTCTTATCTTGGTGAGGAGGTGCTGGCAGGAAGGAGATAGCAAAAAATCTGCAGCTACCAGCCTCCACTGTGCCATGAGCTGGCACCATCCCATCCTGGGCCTTCTCTTCCATGTAAACTGCCCCTCTGCTCCCTGCCACGGCGAGGCCCAGAAAGGAAGGGGAACAAGAAGTCTCCTTATCAACACCTTGCACACATGCTGCAAGCCCACAGCAGGTACTTCTGCCATCGGTGCAGAATGGAACAGAGATGGCAGCAGCTGCTGATACACCCAGGTAAGCAGCAAACCCAGCAGGACTTGCACAGTTAGAGCCACATGCTCCACCTCAGCAGCAGACCAGTACCACATCTGGAAGCATGAGGTACCTACAGCATTTGTGGCCCCAAGCTCGTGCCCTGCCACACCCCAGTCTGCTCTGCATCATTCACCCCTCTGTGCCTCTGCCACCTCACCCACCCGTGCAGAGCTGTGCCCTTCTCCTGGGAGAAGTGGGGAGCAGGGAGTGACAGAGGCAGCCAGGCACCCCCTCTCCTGCTGCAGCTACTGACTCCACCCATGACCAAGCAGGCACCAGAGCAGACTTCTCAGGCTTGAGCCAGTAGAACTCCAGGAAAGGAATTAATAGGAGGAACGATACTAAATCTTTCAGGGGATTCTGTATCCCTGAAAGATGGAAAATAGGCCAGGGTCCTGTCTCTGCTGTTTGAAGGCAGAAGATTCCTTAGTAAGGTGAGAGTTAGAGGAGCAGGGGAATAGCAGCAGGGTTAGACACACACCCCACCTCTTTTCTATTCTGAAATGATAGTGCACTATACTGCAACTATAGTCAGAGCAATCTTTTCTTGCTGTTAAACAGTGAAAGATTTTGAAGGTAATTACTTCCACTAATTTTAAGTGTGTCCCAGACCCATATGTGCACCCATAGACACATCCCACCAAATTCACACACTGGAACCAGCACAACCATGAGCCTGTGATGACATGCAAGCCACATGCAGCTGCAGCACCCAGGCAGGAGGGCTGGCACTCAGGACAAGCACACAAGACTATCCAACTTTATTTTCAAGGAGTCATACACCTTAAGCATCCTTCTCAGCATCCTTGCTGAGCTGAACAGCAAGTCCTAGCACTCTCTGATGTGGGGCCTGAGCACAGGAGAGAAACTGGCAGGAGTGACACCCCCCAGCAAAACTGTAGCCTGAGAGAGAAGTAACCCCACAACTTATGCATCACAAAGTGACAGGGCAAGGCTCTTACCTGGTATTTCCAGCACCTGAACAACCTTTTTAGAGCCCAGCCACACCACTGATACTACCAGGAGCAGGCAGTGAATGCTGCTACCATAAACAGATATCCTGAGAACACAAAGCCATGCTCAGCCACTGCCCCAGACCCAACACTCACCTCTTCTCCTTTACTGAGTCGATCGACTAACATGTGCCTGGAAAGAGAGCAAGGGAAGCTCAGTCACATGCCAGAATCAGCAGAAGAGTATAAGCTGTCAAGAACAGCCAGATGCCTGAGTCCTCAGGCAAAGAAGAAAGGCACCAGCCCTTTTTGTCCCAGCTCACTGGGAGCTGCTCAAACATCAACCTTTGGCTGTGAACAAACATCAAAGATGACCCCTCAAGGCTTCTCCCCTGTTGCACAGCGATGCACATGCGAGTAAAACTTATCATGCCTACCCAAAGAGGAACCAGTCATAGGCCACTGTCAGGTAGAGAATCTCAGATGGCTCCAGGGACGTGTGGATCAGCCCATCCTGCAAAGCAAACGACACAGCCTTCAGGCAGCAGCCCAGGGGACTAGAACTTGGCAATTTGTGATCTGCTGAAAACTGTCACGGTGATCCAGGGTGCCCATCTTCCTCTACCTGCCTGTGACAGCACGTCCAAAGGAACATTAGGAACATTAACAGCTCCACCACCACCTCATGGTGACAGTCACTCACCCTCCAAGCAATCAGCCCCAGAACAGAGGAGGTCAGCCAGGTACTCACAGCCCATAAGGAGAGGCGCAATAAGGAGATGAAGAGAGGCGTTCGATCCCAGCCGGATATACAGTGCACCAGGAGCCCGCTGTCGTCTGTTCCAGGGGAAGGAAGGAGAAGGAAAAAAAGGGATGTTGCAATGAGAGCAATGACTTCTTTATGGCAAATCTGTGGAGACAAGCTACTCTCTGTACCCACAGCCCAAACTCAAGAGCAGAGCTCAGCCAGAACATTCTGTCTTAAATAGAGCAGCCAACAAATTGCTCAGAGTGTCCTGAGATGTCAGCAGCATGAGCTGATGTGCTGTCCTGATCCTGACAGCTGCTCAGGACACAGTCATTAGGTATGAACATCACTTTACTACTCTGAACATACACCTACCCAGCTGTAACCCACTATCACAATCTATTCCTACACTGGTGAGGAAACAGCTTCAACTGAACATTTTTTCAGTCTCACTAACCTGCCTGCTGCACACTGAGCAGAGGCACACACAAAGCACAAATCCTACACCACCCTACAGAAAATCTGCAGTGTGTCACAGCTACTGCAGGAGAGTATAGCTGGCCATGCTGTCAGAGCCAGCCATGGCTCCCTCCATCAGTGCTAGGTCACAGTGCCCAGAGGGAATGGGATACCACACAGGGCAACAGACACTCTTCAAAGAGTTGGGGTGTCCATGATGAAAGGGGATGGAAGGGGCTCTTAAACAGGTACCAAATGAGATCCTGTGCTGGGGAGACAAAACACAGGTAACCAGCAAAACAAGAGCAAGAGTCAAACAGCAAAGACACTATGTTCCTTCTCTTCAGGTTTAAAGTAGTAAAACAACAGGCTAAGTTTTCAGATATCCCTTCATATTCAGAAGAAAGGGTTTTCAAGGAATCAGCAAGTCCTTCTCTAAGAGGGGAGCTGGAGTTCTGAGATGGTAGGACCATCACCTTGTTTTGAAGGGAGAGAATTAAAAGTGACTTCTGTACTGGGAGTTGATCCACAGTGGCACTAATACCATCAGCTGTTCTTCCAAGGACAGTGACTGCTCCAGTTGCACTGCTGGGAGCAAGGAGTTTGCCTTACCATCACTATTGATAATGGAGATCAGCAGCTTCAGGTAGTTCTGTGTCTGTTGTACGAGGTCCCAGCTCTGCAGAAAGAGGAATGCTGATGGTAAGGGTCTGCCCACAGCAAAAGGCTGCTCTGCAGCTCAGAGCTGCTCCATTCAGAACAGCAGCAAAGCAGAAATAACCACAAGGCCATTCCTCAAAGTGACAGACTTTCCCTTTGTATCAATCCCTCCATCCTCTGCAAAAGGCACTCTGGGACAAGATATGAGGCAGGCAAATAAAACAATAAAAGGCCATCTCTACTGTCCTCCTGGCTGGCAGAGGAGCTGCTTTGCCTGCAGCCCCAAAGCTCCAAGCAGCCCATGCTCAGGGAGGCAGCAAACACCTGCAGAGCACTGACCCAGTTCCGCACACGTGCACTTTACCAAGTGGCTGAGCCACATTCCAGCCATGTGTGCAACACCAGCAGCACGATGGGATGTGCAGGCCAAGGCCAGTGGCCTGTTCCCATAACCCAAGCACTTTGCTCAAAACTCTGTGGTCCTTGAAAATGTCCCCAGCAGGCTGCTGGCAGAGGGCTGACCCTCACCCACCCTCCAGACAGGCACTGGACTTCTTCAGTAATCCCAAGTAGCAGCAGAACTACAGAAGGGCTCTGAAGAGAACTCCAGTACTACTACAGGACATACAGGGGAAGAACATCAGAACAAGCCCAGGCTTGTTACTTGACCATCGCATCACAAGCAGATGCAGGGAATTTCAGTGGTTTGATCAGCATCAGAACTAGCTCAAGGGAAATAAGATAGCACTGGCAAGGAAAAAGCAGAGTGGGACACATTTCATGGCAGAAGTGCTAGTGGTTTAAGTGACACAAGACCACAAGCAACAGAACCCTCGCCGTGTGCCTGCATGTGTGCACATCTGTGTGTAACCACGCTGAAGACTAGTGTCAGACAAAGAACATATTGCTCAGCCGTGAAGCCTGCAGAGCCACAAAACAGTAGGGAAACAGGGAACACAGTCAGCCTGCAGCACAAAAACACATAATTACAAAATCTTTTATCTGCCCAATTCAATCTATCTTCTGCTTATTTTAGAAGGCATCATCCAATTATCCAGTCTGATCTCTCTGTATCACGAAAAATAAAGTTTTCTTCAGATGCCCCAGGTAAAGCCTGAAGCTTGCGCTTGGCAACATCTTTGCCCAGAGAAGCATCTCAAATAGGGGTGACAGCTCATTACTCCTTTGGAAGCATGTTCCAGCAGATTATCCTCAAAAATAACATGCAAGACTGTTTTTCCTTATCTGAAGGCCTGATTTCAGATGCAGATATTGCTTCCTGTGCAGCTCTTCTTCCCCACATTGAAGAGTGCTTTAGAATTACTATTTTCTCCCTAAAAATGTATTTACACATTAATCAAGTCAACCCTCCATCACCCCTTAGTGATTAGCTAAACAGACAGAGAACTTCAGTTTTGAGTGAAGCATGTTCTCCAGGCCTCAAATAATTTCTGCATCTATTTATTACACCCTCTTCAATTTTTAATATCCTTTTAGAAATACTGGCTGCTCAGTATTCTAGTGAGTAAGTTTCTAGCCATACACAAGCTGTTGTTCTATTAGTTCTGCTTCAATTTTTCTGTGATTCTGCTTATGCTGGCACTTAAACAGTATTTACATCACTGACAACAAACACTGGCCCAGCACAGGGAGCTCTGCTGGTTCTGTGGTGCTTCCAGCCACAGGGCACAGTAATGTGACATGCTCCAGCACCATCAACCCCCACAAAACCTGGTAGATCCACTGACGTGTGAAATGGAGCGTATTAATCAGTAGTATAAGGTGATACTCCCTGGTGTGAACAAAGGTAGACTTTGAAGCTTGAGCAAACAGAAGATTTCAATTACTGTTTGCCATGCTGTCCATAGTAAGGAATGGAGATCTGCCATGGTCAGTTATGATTCTCTACTCCTCTCCCATAGGAAGGCACCTTGCATACCCATGAAGAAGGTGCCCAGTCCCTCGGCTCTGCTCACAGAGAAGGCTGAACTCTCTCAAACTTCCCACAGCCAAGGCAGTCTGCCCAGGGCAGGCCTATGCCGAGCTGAGACTGAGAACAGGTAATACTGCTTTCTGTTTCCTGTCTTGTTCCTTACCTTTGTTAGCCACCTATCTCCCTAATGGATTGCAAATTTTTGAAAGCTACAGAAAAAGGTTTGACTTTACAGTCAGCTGCCTCGGGGCACAGCAAGCCACGGAGCTTCTGGGTACAGGATTTCCACTGCTGTTCTGAACTGCCAAGCAGCCTCGCCCCCACTGGGATGCTATGAAGTGAGCCAGATTACAGCAACAGGAGCAAGTCAGATTTCAAACCTCTCCTGATCCTTCCTGAATACATCCCTGACCTCCCACAGAGACATTCACTTTGCTCACCTGGTACTCGCTCCAATCAATATTTAGAGATTGGGTCAGAGAGACTGGGATACTCAATGGAGCATCTACATAGTCCTGTAAAAAACCCAAACACAGCTGGTCAGAAAAAAGTCGTGACTTGAAGGGACTGAGTTCCAGAAAAAAACAAGACAACAAATGCCAAATGGTGCATGAGAAGAAAACATCTCAGCGAAGCATCTTTGGATGCAAAATCCTGAAGATGTAAGAATAAATTCAGACTCTTGGAAGGACTAATGGACAAGAGGAGCTTTTATGTGCTCCCAACAGTGAAAACTGGGCATAATAGTCTCTGAATTTCTGTAAGACTGCCCTACTCAACCATCCCCTCAGAAGGAGACAGAATATGAAGAAGGAACTGAGAACCAAGGCTATCAATAAGGTCAGAATCCAAAACTGGGAGCAACCCATACCTTCCATGAGAGGTCAAGCATCCTAGACTTCAGGATAATGATTCATTTATTTTACATATGAATTTTACAATCAATAATTTAGTACATTCCCTATGTGTTTTGTTTGTCCTGTTGATTTCCTCCTTGTGATCAGAAATAGGCACATGACATACAGACCATCAGCGAGGAAATGGGAGGCAAGACTTCAGCCCAGTAAAACACAAAGCTCTCCATTTTGTAACATCCATGTACCTGTTTCCAGTTAAATATGAGACCTTCAGCTGTATAATCCCGGTCTTTGTAGTCCTTAAAAAATTCACAGCCTGCAAGAAAAGGAGATAATGAACAACGATTCAGCTAACTGGTATCTAACAAGTGAAGTGCCCTGTGGGACTAGGAGTGCTGGCAGCCCCAGGCTCCAGAAATCCAAACCAATCAAAACTGCTGCCTGTGGGAAGAGAAGAGCAGTAATCCTCAGTACACTGCGCAGCACAGCCTCCAGCAACAACAGCCCAGGGCACTCAGCAGTACAGACACTCACACAGCAAAGGGCAAACTCCAAATACAGCAAATGGGGAGCTTGAGGGACTGATTAAATTTTTTCCTGAACAAAAGGTTTCACCAAGGAGCTATGTTTTGCAGGGCCATGGACTTTTGCACAGATCTAAGGCATCAGCTTGACATGCCGAGTGAGAAGGAACCACCAAAAGAAGGTGTTGGCAGAGCCCTGGGGAAAGCCAACTTTCACAGGGCATCTGCTGCAGGTAACAAGAAAGGGCTCTGTCAGAGGTGGCTGGATTTTTCTCACATTTAAGTCTTCTCTTTCAAACATGGGATTTACCCCATCTGAAGGAAGGGGGTACATAACCACTTCCAAGCTGTCCCCCAAGCTCTCCTCTCCTGAAGTGTGTCCTTTGGCTCAGCTCTTCTCAAACAACTACTTGAAGTCTCTGCTGCAAGCTGCAGTCACTTAGTCACAGCTAAGCAGCACCATTAGCACTGTAGCAGCTGCCTGCAGGCTACACAAAACACCTCTGCCAGTGTGCTGTGCACACCTCAGCAGTGCCACGGTGCCCACACCACCCAGACACCCCTGTGCCAGGCACACAACATGGAGAGAGATTCCCATCCCGCAAGCCTCAAGTAACTTCACTGGAAAAAAAAAAAAAAAAACAAGAAGGGAATCTTTATGCAAGGATAGGACTAATCCTCAAATATGCAGTCAGGACACAGTCTGTCAGTTGAAATTTAACTCCAATTAAACAACTACTTCATGCAAAGAATGGGGGATTATGGCATAAGCGTTGGCATCCGTAAATACCAAAAGTTTCTACAGATACCCCATTTTAACTCAAGTCTCACTCCAGGCAGTTCTTACTCTTCACTTGGTAAAATCTGTCTGGATGGCTGAGCCCAAAGAGTAGTGGTGAATGGAGTTAAATCCAGTTGGTGTCTGATCCCCAGGTTTTGTGGTGCTCCCCAGGGTTCAGTATTGGGGACGGGCCTGTTTAATATCTTTACTGATGATCTGGATGAGGGGATCAAGTGCACCCTCAGCAAGCAGTGGAGTCACCAGCCCTGGAGGTATTTAAAATGACAGGTAGATGTGGCACTCAGGGACGTGGTTCAGTGGGGGACTGGGCAGCGCTGAGTTAACAATTGGACTCAATGATCTTAAATGGTCTTTTCCAACTAAAACAATTCCATGACTCTGTTTAGATGCTGCCTTGCTCACCTAAGGTGACAAGATCTCAGAATAACTTCAGAAACAAATTACAAAACAGAAATTCTTTCAGTGCAACCCTGTAAACATCAAGAAGAATGTATCATGGCATTTGGCCAGTCACTAGAGGGGCTGCTGATCCTTAGATGTGTATGCCTTAGATTTAACGGAATGACAACGTTCCCCCATGGACCAGCACTGCTGAAATCAGGCAACATCTGCAGGGAGTATCTGCAGTTTTACAAGGTTTATCTCTAGCGTGGCAGTGAAGAGCTGCTAAAAGAAAGCAGCTGTCCCGGAGGGCAGTAGAGGAAGGGCCATCACTAAATAACATTGCTTACCATATGCAGATCCCCATACAGAAACAACTCTGCAGCTTAACTCTATAGAGTCACTTCCTCATTCCTTACAGCCCTACAGAAGACCTGTGCACACAGTCTTTCTCATGCTCCAAGTCTGGTGATGTGTGCAGCAGCAACATATAGCTGTGCTATGTACTACAGAAACCAGTAAAACTCTTATTTCTGTACTCTTTGGCAACCTGCATGGCAAACTCGATAGATATCTCCACGCAGCTTCTCTGAATTGTCACTAATTTCTGTATAAAAGGAAATACACCGTTAAAAAAATGTTTAAGAGCAACAACTAGCAGTCTGGATCACCCACCAGTTTTGCTGGGTTTTGGTTTTTTCTCCTCTCCCTTTCTTTGAGCACTAGGGAGAAAGAAGAGTCTGCAGACAGACGTCAGGCACAGCAGCCTCGCATCTGCTCCTGTCGCCAAGCCTGACACCAGCAGGCAGGCAGGAATACTCAGCTCATCTGTAAGAGTGCAAGTGACCCAGCAGTGGTTGCTAGGCACAGGGATGGATATAGCCAGGGAGACAGGCTGCAAAGGGCTGCCTCTGTCATACACTGCAGGCTCAGGTGAGCTGTTCTGCAAACACTGAGGATTTCTTACAGTGGAGCTCTGGAACACTAGACTAGAGATTACCCTTAAGAATTGGGTTTTTACATAACAGAGAACAAGATATATATTTTGCATCAAGTAGTAGTTTAGAGTTGCAGAGATGTCAAAGGCCATCTTAAGCAGCTCTACCTCTGGGACTTTTCCTCCGTGCTTGAATTAATAAGGACTGCTGAGAAATTACTTTGTCACCTCAAAGAGTGCCTAATGCTGACTCACTGCCAGAACATCCAGGTTCATTCCACTGCTCTCAGCTTAAAGGAGTTTTTCTCCAGAGGGAACATAGGAAACATTCAGCAAGTCATGGTCATTTACATATACACACACAGAGTTATTTCCCAGTCCTCAGAAACAGATTGTCACCTGTCCCTTGTGAATCCCTCTGGACATCATTCCTGTACCTGGATATGGGATGGAGAGAAGTGTGAAATCAGCGTAACGTTGAGCTTTGTCCACCTTCTCAGAAGACGTCACACTGCACAGGACAAGAGGAGAACAGCAGATATTTACAGAGTGTTTCTCACACAGACACCAGCACCCAAAAAACTACCTGTTGCATGTCCCTGCGCTATGACTTGACTCATTTGTGAGCAGGGGCAGAACTTACTCAACACATCTACATAAATAGGTACAGCCCAAAATCACTAAAGCTTTTCTCTCAGATAGGTAGGAGAAACATCTCCTTCTGTTCCTATGCATAGAGGGCTCCTTTTCTGTCTCCCTTCTCATTACTATAAGCTCTACAGAAAAAAAGCCACTCAGACTGCAGAAGACAGATGAAAGCAGCTATGTTGCCCATTGATACAGTTTTCTGAGGCCTAAAACCTTGGGGTTTTCTTTACAGCATCAACTAACCTATCCTGCTGTAGAATTCTTCCAGGGACTGCTCCCAGGATGCTGAATGCACACCTGACAGTAATTCACATGTAAGGGCTACAGTAGCTGCAAACCAAAGCCTGCACAAAAACAAATGAACCCAGACTCACTTCAAGCCAAATTTCACCTTCTTGTTTTCCACCATCAGGTCACAGATGTATCGGACAGACAGGTATCGAAGCAGCTTGATGTCGTGCCCTCTGACCTTGTCAAACAACTGGGAATCTGCATTTCTGCAAGACAGAACAAGGCAAGCAAGGCCAGCATGGAAGACTGACCAAGCTGAGACTGATTTTTCCCAGCTGAGCCACAGTTCTTCCCTGAACCACTTCTAGCCATAAGCAGTACACCACGAGCCTTGTCTCCACAGGTCTGAGTCAGACTCTGCAAACAGACACTGCAAGCTTTGTGCTCATGGTCCCTTCCCACATCTCACTCCGTTCTGCAACAAATACATAAGACACAACACAATTTCTACAGCCTGGAGATGTACTTTTTGATGAAGTAAACACAGTCGTGCCCTTCAAATACCTTTTTTAATGGCTCTACATATTCCTGTCTCCAGCCCTTCCCTCTGGCAATAGATTAGCAGGCTTCAGCTACACTAGGTTCAGCCAGCCATTAATACTCCAGACTCTCTTCCAAAAGCAAGGAAAGACCCTGAGCCTGGTGATGGGTCTTGAGCCTATACCCAAAACTCAAACTAGAAAAGAGCAGAACTGAATGGCTGAGCCAGTCAACTTATGTCCAAACTCCCTTTTCTTATCCCAGTGATGCATACAAACCTAAGCGCAGAGTCTTCCTCGGAAATGTCTTCTGCATCTGCCCAAGCATCATCAGAACCTCCTGCAAGAAAGGCATTAAGAACTGAAGCTTTTGTAAATGAACTCGATCCCCAGTCTGACAAGGTATGTACACAAACAAAAAGGTTGTGGTTTGGTGCCTTCTCTTCACATCTAGGTGTGGTTCCCCACATTTCCTCTTCCTGAAAATCTTGTTTTCTAATGTAGCCCACTCTTTCCTTATCATTGCAAAGTACCTGGGCAGGTCAAACTCATGACTGACAGCCAGAGGACACCTCAAAAATGGTATGCAGTGCTTTTTTAAGCCAAGCTTCAGCTCCCACACTACAGACATCCACTACTCCCCTTGAAGAGCTTTCCCTGAGTCCAGTATATCTCACCATTAGCAGCACTGATTCCCAATGATTAGTCAAGCAACAGCAAGTTCTAATCCTCTTTCCTCCATTATTCCCATCCCCAATGTTTGGGAATTGGTACCCTGAATCCTTTGGTATGCCTTTATTTGCCTACATAACTACCTGTAACTCACTCTTCAACCTCAAGTTCTTTTGTCACTGAGGTTCTTAGGAGCTGTGGCACTGTCCTGTAGTACAGTGCTTGGAAATGGGACACGAGGTTTCCGTCTTCGCTCTGTTACCCTAAGCCTGATAAAGCAGCCCATGCCTGAGCTCTCACTGGTCTTGGGAAGAGCTTGGCCTCATGTGTAGGTCTCTGTCCCAGCACTGACCAGCCTTCCCATGCAGACAGTGACAAATGGCTCCTCACTCACCAGAGAAGATATAGTTGTAGCCAGTGCGCCCATAGAGCTCTCCCCAGCCGGCCAGTGTTGCTGATCTGCAAATATGCTGGAAGAAGAGTTTTTTATTAATCACACAGGCTCCAGGAGTCTTTCCCTTATCATGCCTATTTGCTGTCAGGTTACATAGAAAGGATTGGTACCTACAGCTATCACCTCTCAGCTGTCTGTCCTGCAACCCTGGTCCAGATTGAGTTCTCCAAACACAGCAAACTCCCAAGTGCCTTTATCTGTAGCTAGTTTTTAAATCATATTTTCATCTCCAGTTCTCCAATGTATTAATATAGTCAGTTCCTGCCAAGTTAGCAACACATGCTCTGTTAATACCCTGCTTGAGCCTTATTTCCACATTCCTCTGGATGAGATTACGGATGGTCCCAAGACGACTCTGGGCAGTTCACTCCTGCAGAAAAAGGTCAGCAGATGCAGCCCACGATGGCTTCAGTCAAGCTAGATTAAAATTGTCACAGGTATGATTTTGCTATTCATAGTGTTTCTAAATTCAACTAAGAAAACTGAATTAAGCTACTTAAATTCTAAAGGAGACTATTCCTACAGGGCTTCAACACAGTTTAAGTAATTCACATAAAAATGAATCTAATTTCACTTTCTTACAGATCCCCTTGCAGACAAGCCCACACATTCATAAGACCATTTATGCAATCTTGCCTCCCGAGGGAACAGACAAGGGAAACTTCTCTGGAGAGAGGAAAGTTACTCAAAGGGAGCTGCTGGGAAGAGTAAGGGACAAACAGGGACAATAATTATCTTTCCCCTCTGAAATGCCAAATATCTTAAGGACTTCAGATGGGACATATATAGGAGAAAAAAAAAAAAAGTTAGCTCTTTGGTGCAAGGCTCATGACTTGGTGGGGGAGAACAGCCTGAAGTGCCCACGGACAACTTACGCAGCCTACACAGCAAATGCTACCTGCTACTACAGGCTGCCTGCTTGTACCCAAGCACAGACTTTTACACCATTTGGAAAAGTAACAAGTGAAAGGTCATTTTCTCAGTAAAGACAGGAAACCCATGAAGCTTTACCTTTCCTTTGTACAGAATGACTGGGCAAACGAAGCGTCCTCTACACCTGGCCATCTTACTCCGGTTGATGAGGTCCTGCAGTTTGCCAACCTGCACAGTGCTCTCATACCTAGTGGGCAGAGATTCAGGTCAGTACACAGAGCATCTTCTCACATGTCTTTCAGCAAAGCCACCACAGACACCCTGGGCTGCAATCCCATCCCTTTCCCTAGAAGTCAGCTCTGAAGTTAGTAAGCATGAAAACACTTCTTTGAGAATTGCTTCTGCTGCTGTACAACATATCTGGACACTTTCCCGACTCCTTTTCTTTATTTTGAAAGACCAAGGCACAGTACGTGACAGCACTATCAGGAACTGGCAATATGAGCACCATCAGTAGGGTCTGCCACAGACTAGCACGTGGATTACTAGGGAAGGACAGTCAGCGTCTACAAAAATACATGTTCTGTTTTCCTCCCTATCACCTTTCCATTCAAAGGCAGCTCAGCACTACCATCACAGTGAATTCACTATCAGAGTGATAGTTTTGCAAGAAAAAAAAGAAATATAATAGAAAATCAAATCTTGAACACTCCATGATCCTCAAGCACTTGTGTTGCCAGGTAATTAAACAACTAAATTAGCTAGTGGGTTGAGCAGGGTACTTAGATTAATGCCAGCTGCCTCTGCAGAACTACATTTTGTTTGGTTTTCTTGTTGAAGTTAAAATAAAATTGTGTTTCATACTGGGAGACATTTTGGAAACATGGAAAAATTGCTCCAGTTTGTCCAAGTATCAGCCCACATTTGATAGGAATCCAAACTCACTTCTGAACTACACAGACCTCCAGGAGAAACTGTCAATGCAGAGAACACTAGAGTTGGAAGTGAAGCATCATCCAGAGTGATGTATTAGAAACCAGGTGGAATCTGGACATACAAAACTGCATGGCTATGCACCTGGAGACGATTAACAAGAATTTCCAGTTAGCCCTTTCCAGTGATGAAGCACGGTAGAAGAGCTGAATGAACTGCCTGATCTCTGGATGTTAATACATTAGCAACATGGTAAATCTGAAAAAGGGGAAAAATAAGACCATGGGAAATTCCTTAAAGATGTAGAAGTAGCAGCATTACCGTGCAGAGCACAGGCTCTCAGCTGAGATAAAGCATCCAATTCTAGTGACCCACCCCTGCCTGAAAAGGCACAGGAAGATGAGTAGGATGGCCATGGGACAGTCTGTGCTGCAAGAGAAACCACCAGGGTCTGATAGGAAGAGCAGATGAGCAGATGCACAGCAATATGTGCATCAAGGTGAAGGACAGTACAATGGAGGAGGAGGAGAACTCAAATGTGAAGGACAACACTGGTCTGAGAACAAATTAATGTCTTTGCGATGGAAGTTAACAGAAGTTGCTAAACTTCAGAATCACTGAGAGTGTGGAGGAATGTACTAGCAGCTGCCATTCTGGGAAGGATTAAAAAAATTATTCTATTATTAAAATGGAAATCAATCTGTTTATGGAAAATATTATACAGGGTGGTGCCAGTGAAAGCAGGGAAACAGAAAACAAGACTTTCAATTTTTTTTTTTTTTAAAGAAGGATTTCGTTCTCAGAATTCATAGTGGTCATTTAAGGTTTTTCATGTTTTCCTGCATATACTGTTATTTTGACATCCAGCTCCAAAGACCTTTGACATACAGCAGAATTTAAAGAACAAAAATCCAAGCAAATCTTCTTTAAACCATGTGAACATGAGGGTGCTAATTGGAAAGGCAGGAAAATGTGAGCAAGTGTGAGAAGAGATGCCTTCATGTATAATTCCCAATACCAAACTATTTTGAAACTCAAAAGATTCTGATGCACAGATTTGGTTGTGGGGCTGTTTTTAAATGAATGCATGCAATTAAGAGATACATCATATCCTGCACTCTGCTCCGGTTCCCTTTACGTTTCCTTTGCAAAAGCAGATACGGAGGGAAACGAACTTAAATACGGTGTTACCGAAATAGCTCCATGGCCCTGCTTCCAAGTCCAGAAGATGAGAGTCAGCAAAAATGAAATACCCGAAAGATCAGAAATTATAAGAGAAGCACCTCTCCGGGAACTGAGATAAGACAACAGGTTTCACTCACTGCACTTCACTGGAGAAGTTTCTGCAGCACTTGGGAATGAGACTGAGCAGCTTGGCAGGAGCCCAGGACATGGGGTGAGCGGGAAGCCCTGCAGCCCCCTGGGGACATGGGAGGAAAAGCCTGTTGTCTCCCAGGCACACCACGCCTGCACACACGCTGGAGAGACCCGCTCTGCCATCAGTCATGGCTGTGCTACAAAAAAGGCTCTCAGATCTTCTCATCTCAATAACCATCCTCAGTAATGCAAGAGATGAACAGGGTAAACAAACACAGTTGTATGAAGACTCTTGTAGCAAGGGGGGAAGCTGCTCTGAAGAACGGGTGTAATGTTCCTGCTTTTACAGGAACTAGTGATTAAATGCAGCATAAATAGGAGTAAAATCTACAGAAAAAGGTTTAAAACACACAGAATTCCTCCTGCACCTGCCTGGATTTCAGAGCACTGTTAGCAAACTTTGATCAAGCAAAGTCCTTTCTTCCCCCAGCTGCTCAGCTACAGAATGAACTGATTTGGGTTAAAAATATAAATTTTTTGCTGTTTCCCCACATGGCTCGAGAAGCAGCTGTACTGGCAGAAATGATGGTACAGCAAATAGTTTGTACATGTGAAAACTGCTTCCAAAGCACCTCAGTATTCTCAGAGTTGAGAAGCTTCAAGTAGATCTTACCAGCTGATTAAAGACATTACAAAGATAAAAACAGAAGTGTTCAAGGCCAGGTTGGCTGGGGCCCTCAGCAACCTGATCTAGTGGAAGTTATCACTGCCCATGGCAGTGGGGGTTGGAACTGGATGATCTTTAAGGTCCCTTCCAACTCAAACCATTCTGTGGTTCCACAAGAGGCAGCCAAAGAGACTTGGTCCTAGATGGAGTGTCCTGCTCACTGGAAGAGGTTCTTGCCTTCCATAACACAAGACATGCAACAGTCTCTATTTCATAATTATTCCGTAAGTGTAAAATGATTAAACTAAAACCTGCATTTGTCTAAAAACCACTTGGTGGCTTTTACAAAAATCATCACCTTGAAATCAGGAGAGCGATGATGAAGCGTAGTCTGTTTTTGTGACTCTCTTTCAGACAGTAATATCAAAACTTGCCAAGAATCAGTATAAATACAGTTAATTGTCACTTCTGGCTTGCAAAGGTCACAGAAGAAAATGGGGCACCAAGTGCCCATTCGTTTTGAATACTTGTCAGAAAAACTAAGCAGCCTTTCCTCTTGCAAGAGCAGGAAAAGCAGAAGCATTCAGTTTCTCTTCCCTAAAGCTTCCCCTAGTTACATTTAACAGCTTCAAACTTCAGTTTCCTGTTTTTTTCAGCAAGGGGTTTAAATCTTTTCTAATCTCATCCAACTGTTAGGCAGAAACTCTCCCACCCGGCAGTCAGTTGTGGCTGGTTTCCAAAGACCCCCTCCTACAGCACCCAGCCTACAAGGCAGCACGGCAGCTGATGGTTTTCCTTCCTCAGGCAAAGCAGCTGGACATGTGAGAAGGACTTGTTGACCCTCCTTTTGAACACATTACTCTTGTCATGGACACACAGTCAAGACCGCAAAACTGCACTATGTTTTGTTGAAAGAAAAAATAAAAATGAGAGGCTGTGGTTGGAGCCGGAAGGAGCAGCTCATACTCAGCCAGAAGCAAGACCAACGTGATCCTGAGTTTGTGGGTCAAAGTCCAGAGATGTGTTGGCTCAGATGTGCACCAAACTGAACAGGCGTTTCCCATTAGCTCACTAAACCTCAGCACCCACTGACCTGTCCACCATGGTGGGGAGAGACGAAATAACCTGGAACCTTGTCTGGAATGACAGAAATATCTGTCTAGACTGTCTTGTCTGCCTAACCCCTATCAGACCCCCTGCCCCGAGATGATTTAGAGACTAAAATTTCCCACATCAGAGGCCTTGCTGCAAGACCACAGGTACTTCATCAAAACAGGGAGAGCATCACACAGGCTTGCTCAGAACCTTGAGCCTTCGGGCAAGCTGCAACACAACAATCACCAGGAAACAACGCTGTGCTCAGGTTTACTCCAGGACCACATGCAGCAGAGCTGGCGCTGCCCCGGAGCACCCTCGTTTCCTTTCCTTCACACCCCTCGAGTAACAGCTTGGCAGCTTTCACCAAGGCGGCCCAAGAGCCCTGGGAGGAGCCCCAAGGGAGCTCGGCAGCCCCGGCAGGCAGCGAGGGGAGTCCCGGGAGCGGCTGACACCGCCGGCTATAATTAGCGCAGCGCAGCCCGCAGGGCTTCCCCCGGCCGGGGGAGCCTCGGAGCGCCAGGCGCGGAAGCTCCCCGGGACAACAACTCCGCCGGGCGTCAGCTGCACGGGACGGGACACGGGAACCGGGGCCTTACGAGTCACGGCTGGCGCCGGCGTCGCGCTCCAGGAGGACGATGTGCCGCGGATAGTGGGCGCAGACCTCGCCGTGCACGTTGGGGATCACGCTGTAGCGATAATCGCGGCCGAAGAGCTCCAGGCACCGCCGCTCGATCCGCTCCACCTGCGCAGAGCCACCGCTCAATGCCCGCCGCGCCGGTCCCCACTCNTCGGGCCCATCGTCCCGCCCGCCGCTTCCGCCCGCCCGCGACGCGCCCCTTCCGCCCGCTCCCGGCGTCATCGGGGCGCGCCGCGCTCCGCCCCGGGCTACCGAGACCAGCTCCGGGGGTACCGGGCTCTGCTCTGACCCCGCGTTTGGACCTGCAGAGAGACGCGGCAAACGCTGTCAGGCCTCGCCGAGTGCGTCCGGCCGTGGCGCTGGCCGGCGTGCCCAGGGCGCTGCCCTAAAGAAGGAATCCCGAGGCGGGGTTTAATTAAAGAAGCCCCTCCCGGAGTGTGGTCGCACGCACTGAGCCCGTGGCAGAGGAGCTGCGGGATGAGCGGTATCGCTGCCCGGAACACGGCTGAGGGCCGTGTGCCAGGCCAGCGTCACGGAGCCAGCTCGGGCTGGGCGTGCCGAGGGTGACGGGCACTGCCCGTGCCCAGCCGGAGGCACACGGCTCCCTGGCTCTTGCAGGGGAACACAATGTGTTTTTCATCTGCATTTGTCTAATTTGCAAATCAGCTGTGAATTTGCACAAGCATTTAATGACAGCCGAGTTCAGCTGCAGCTAACGCGGTGCATCTCGCTGCCTGAGAATGAAACTGGCCCGACATGGTCTGGTCTCTGCTGGGTTTGGGGCAGGTGTGAGGCTGACGGGGCGGTGGCAGGATTTCGGAAGGGCACCTGCCGGCATACAAGTGCTGACAGCCTGTGTGACACTACTGGCATAGCCGTTTACCCCAGCCCAGTCACCCACCACACCTAGCCCGGCGCACGTTGTGCACCCCAGCCCTGTCGCCACATCTGACCTGGCCCAGCCGCGTACCTGGCCTCGCTCTGTCAGAGGTTTTTGGTCGCCTCCTGCTGCCCCAGAGCGGGCGCAGCCACAGTGGCGGCATCTTACTTGCTCCGTCCCCGCCAGGAGGGTGGGGAAGGTCTGCTGCCCGTCCGGGGGCCTACGCCGGCAACCCGCGGGTCTTCCCCGGACTCGTGAAGGGTGCGGGAGGATGGACGCTCTCCCTGCGGGCGCACTCCGGCCAAAGGCAGCCACGCAGGGACCTTCCAGCACTTATCGGAGCCGAGCCCCGGCGCTGCCCCGAGCGGGGTCGGTCCGGTGAACGGTCCTGCCGGACCGGGGGAGAGGAATGGGCCCGGCGACCCGAGCCGAGCCAAGCCAAGCCGAGTGGATC